>CM076583.1:585163268-585223750 GCA_034641835.2 Pinus albicaulis | reverse complement strand
TTCTCCAAACCATCTCGCGACAAGAAGTATATCTACCTCTGCTTCGGGAGAAAACCTTGGAGCATCTTTATCGTATAACATTTTGTACAGGGGCAACATGATTCCATGACAAATCTTGTAAAAATACGGAGTAAACTTTGAATCCCACAATTCTTTATGATAAATATGAATGGGTAGGGGGTCTTGAGTCGTCCATTTCCAACCAATTAAAGGGAAATTGTAAATATAACAGATTGAATCCATCACATAAGCAGATAAGTAAAAAGGGGGATAAATTCTCTGAGAAACAGTTCTTTTAGACCGGTGATTCAAAATGGCTGTGGCTAAGTTATCAGATAATATCTTAGCCCAATCCACAACAGTAGCATTAACAACAACATTCAACAATGGTATCCATTCAGATGAAAATTTATTAATGTCTGGCTTCCCAAAAAGCCTACAGAGCATAGCAGCAGCAAAGCAATACGGGGAGGTGAGAGAACCAGTACTATACATACCATGTTTATCCTTTTTTAGTGGTTTGTCCCTCCTTGACCAGTCCTTGGTGCATTCTGCCAGGTTTTCATTTTCTTTAGCAAACTTCTCCATGAACTGTTTGTTATAAGTCGCCTGTGGCTCTGGTAAATGATACATGAGTCTCAAATCTTGTGGAGTGAATGAGCCAATGAGTTCTTGACCCCGAGTCTTAAACTGTTTGTTTATGATATCGGTGTTGTCCAATACCCATTTAATCATGTCCGTGTATGGAAGAATTTTAGGCCTCGCCGCTATCCGATGCAAGAATGAGAAAGCTAGCTCTGTAATAGATGCCTCAGAAGACCCATGTGAGCCTGCAGTAGCTGTAACTTCCATTACTCTGGGGTTTTCTTCCTCAAGAAGATTATACATGCCTTCCCAAGTAGTAATATCGACATCTTTGTTACAAGCGGTGTCTGTATACAAGGGCGTCATTTCTTTGTCTTCAGAACTCGAAGCCTTGTCTTTCTTTCCAATAATACCCTGAATACTGCTTTGTATAGTTCTCTGTTCTTTGTTCCTGCAGTTTACGAATGAAGTGAGAATAATGATAGGAAAAAGGTGACGGGAAAGCTTTTAAATGCTGAAGACGTATAAAATATACCACCTTACGTGAAATGGCTCTTCGATCATAACAAAACCATATTTCATTAATGATTGACAACCAATTCATTGATTAACATTAAAGCGCATAACCAGGCCTCAGTTTATGGAAAATATTTTTCGTACAATGAGCCTTAAATATCTGCGATAAGGTGATCTGCGATTTGCTTCGCAATATTGCAGATCGCAATCTTGTGAAATTTCTATATCACAATACCGCAATATCGCAGAATCGCAAAATCGCTGGATCACTGGATCGCAAAATCGCTGGAGCATAACATATGGCAAACATCCGTTAATGTGTTTTTCTGCGAAACGCGATTTGCGATATGTGCCATCGCATATCGGCGGGTTCTTTTTTTTTTTTTTTTTTTTTAGCGTAACATATGACATTCGAGGCATGCGATGCGATGTAGTTTCGCATCGCGATCTCGCAATCTTAGAATTCCGCTTGTAAGGAGGTATTCATTACCTTTTTGCGATGCGATATTCCTTTAAGGAATGATTTTATTCTATCTTATCATAAAACTTAAGCTTTTTAGATTTTTCAAGAGGTATTTTCCTAAGTCTATGATAATAAGTTTTATTGAAAAAGGAAATACAAGCACTAATTGATTTTTAATTTTTTTGACTAAGGGTCCCCTCTTATTTAGTAGTAGTGATAATACTAAATAAGAAGGGGGGTTGTTGCTGGCTACAACAGAGGGATGCCTCTATTATTAAAGGTTGAGGAGCATGAGCCTAGATCTATTCAACAACATCATTATTGATTATATGTAAGATAATCTTGTTCAAGTGGGAGTATTAATAAAATATTTCATTTAAAGAGGGATGGATAATAGTACAAGATTTGAGATTAAGAAATTTAACGGCTTCGATTTTGAGCTATGGAAGATTAAAATGGAAGATCTCCTTGTAGTATGGGATCATTGTGCACCTTATAAAATCTCCAACTAGAATGTTAATGAAGGATTAGGAGAAACTTGAAAGAGAAGTGAGGACTACAATTCAACTTTTTCTTGTAGATTTAGTGTTGTCAAATGACTTGGAGGACTACATTGCCAAGAAACTATGAGATAAATTCAGAAACTTATACCATTTGAAATTGTTAGTCAATAAGTTGTTCTTTCAAGGAAAATTTACCCTTCCAAGGATGAGAGAGGGTGATTTAGACAAAGAATACATGCATGTATTCAATACTACGATTGATCAACTATTGAGTGTGGATATCTCTATTATAAAAGAGGAAAGTGTATAATATATTGTATTATTTTCCAAACTCATGGGGTAGTCTAGTCATGGCCAATGGGTGAAATACAACCATGTTGACTCTTGATGATGTAGGCGTTTTATTATTATAGGAGAGAAAGGAAGGAACATGAAATATTGACCAAGGATGCATTGTTCATAAGTGGTTGACCAACTAGCATACATAAAGGAAAATTATACAAAGGGAGGTTCAGGGAAAAAATTAAGATCTAAATCTCTTGCTAAGTCGACAAAAATGTGTTGGGAATGTGAAAATCAAGGCATTACAAAAGAGATCAGATGTCAAATATTGTCGAGCAAAGAAAGGAATATGATGAGTAGTTGAATGAAGGGAAATTTTCTTTGGATGAATGAGGGGATTGTCATTTAGCTTTAATATGTACACAATTAGATCACGAGATATGGCTGATCGAATCAAAAGCATCCTATCATATGACACCTCACATGGATTGGTTTCTTGAATATGAAAAAAGTGGTGGAGGTGATGTCTACCTATGGGATGTTTCAACAACCAAGATAGTTGATCGAGGTCAAGTTTGACTACTACTAAAGGATTGTCAGAGTAGAACATTATCATGTGTCATCATTGAGAAAATTAGTGCACTATCTATGGCACTCAACATTAAATAATGGAATATGTAAATCCACTAGCGATGGATGGAAAACATCAAAAAAAGAAAAGAAAAGAAAAGGTTCCTAAGGTTTCCATTGAAAAATAAAACCATGCAAATCCACCTAAGTATTTTTGCATGGATCACAATGGTTATTTCTTCGATAGCCACACAGATCCATAAAAGTGACATTTTAATAGTCCATGGGCCAAATTAAATTAAATGTGTAGTCACCAAGAGGAAGGACTAAGTCACAAAGTTCAGTATTGAGCAACTGCACCACTGAAGTGAAGTCAAGGAGCTCTGAAAGGACTCCCCTTGTCTCCCACTAGCTCAGTCAAAGATAAAATCAAATTAATGAACCAAGGGGAGGCAAAGCATGAGCTTGGGCCTATAAATCTCCCTCCATTTGGGTCCATTGGAAGAAGGAAGTTCAAATCAATTTTATTGTTAAACATTATTTTGTCGCATTTATGCAAATGATGTCAAATTTGTATCTTTCGCTATTCGAAGAATTATTGTCACCAATACTAGAAAAAATATGGAATAGAACCTCTCTATGTAAGATAATAATTTTATGAAAATACCTTAAAAACCCCTATTTTTTGAGATTGTCGCAAGTTCCAACGTCAATAATGGTCGCACCTTACATAACCAACGTCTTGCGACACAGTCGCAACTTGCCTTCACAAAAAGTGTGACCTTCTTTTAACATGCGTAAAAAATAAAAAGAAGCTAGAAACTTCTATTCTAGAAGCATCGTGAAGGTATCTATTCCATATGGTAGGGATTTGGCTCGCATCCATCCTATCTTTTATCTCATTCCTACCTTATTGGATCCATATCTACCTTAGTAGATCTCTAACCTCCATATCTTATCTCCTCTTACCCTTCTCTAGTCTATAAATTCAAAAGACTTTCATGGGGAGGGTGTCAAATTTTTGAATCTTGAGACTAATTTTTCATGCTGCCAAAGTATCCAATGGAGAATTCTTGATTGCAAGGTTGGAATTGAGGATCATTGTGGGGAAGCTTTCAACATCAAGGTTTGGTTGTAACTCTCTACTTTTCTTCATTCTGAATACAAATGCATATTTCTTTCCCAAACTTATTGTTATAATTATTGTTATGAGATTACTTATTCACTTGTATAATTTATGTTAAATAATTTGTATATTATATGCTTTGATCATTTGTATGTTTGTGTCTTTGCAAACCTCTTATTGGAGCATTGAGAACGAGATTGAAAGCTACATCAAACAACAACAAAGACAAGCATTTCAAAAAAGGTATGAACAATCCATCCCATCTTACATCTATGGTTTGATGATAATCTAAGGAGTGTTTCTATGTATTTGGTTTTTTGTTTCTAGACTTGGTTCCCAAGTCTAGGGAGGTCTGTCTTGTCATCAAGACAATATTTGTTCGCAAAACAAACTAGCAACCATACTAGGGAACGAGTTTTTCTTCTTTTTTCCTTATTTTCTAAAGAGTCGAACCTTTTTCCAAGTCTCTGGGTAACCTTTGTTGATTCTAAAAACCCAAGTATATAATATCTTTTGAAAAAAATAGTTTTCTTGAGTTTTTTCCGCTCGTCCCACCTTTCTGTGAAAGATAATGCGATGTCATCGCACTTTTCCATTTAACAACTTCAACTATTGGACTGGTTTGTACTAGATACTTGCATCAATCATAGAAAAAATAAATTTTTCCTGAGTTTTTCTCTATTTGGTCTTGAATTTGATGATTACTTTGTTTTTTGGGTTAGTTACTAGTCTACTATAGGTCAATTTTTTTTGTTTGGTTTTGTTTGACTGTCTTATTGTGAAATTTTCCATTTTTTACATTACTTCGATTTTAGTGTTCCATTGATTTATTGAAAGAAGGATAATTGTTACTGTTGTGAATACGCAAGTCTGTTAATTATTTCTTTCTTTACTTACAATGATCATTTTCAATATTTTGTTGTTTATATTTTGGAAAAGAGTTTCATTTCTTTCCATAAAAAAAATGTTTTTCACAGAAAGAAAAAAAATTCTTGAGTTAATTTGTTTGTTAGAGTGAATTCATTGCATTGATTGTTTCATTCTAATAGATTCTTGCATCTTAGAGTGTTGTATTTTGAAAGAAGTATTTTTGTAATTGACTCTATGGTTTCAAAGGAATTTGATTGAGATAGGAATTTCTTACTTTGGGAATTGAAAATATTTTCTCCTTTCTCTAATTAGGAATTCATTGAATTGAAAAGATTACATCTTCATATTCATTGGATTAGAGATTTGAGCCGAATCATAACACCATTGGTTTCATGTCCATCATCTATTGAGAAAACATGTACTTTTAAAACAACGCTTAATAAAATCATGTAGATATTTTTTGATATTTATGTCATAGTTACACCTAGATTAGATTAGTTGTAGGGCTTAGGAATATGTGTTGAAATTTAACATTCCAAAGTTGCCAACAAACATAGAAGCTTGTGATAGGGAGAGAAATCCATTTGCTACAATTTGTCTCTAGCAAGCTCCTCTTACGCATGAGTCAAGCACAAGGTCATATCGGACCCAGTGAAGTAATCGACCCTATTTCATTTGTTACAGTAGCATTGATCTGCATGCATTACAAATGGTGTCGAATGGTACTTGGGAATCACTTGCGGGGGCTGGCTCATTTTAAGGGATATCTCAAGGGTATTGAGATTTGTTACTACGCCCTTGCATGTATATCCAACTTACGACTATCCCACCGGACCAGGTTGTTGTACGTGGTAACCTTAGTGACTTTTAGGGCTATTACCCAAGGAGACTGCGAGGGGGAAGTCCTTTTGTACCTAGGAAAAACATTTTATAGACTCACCCAGGCCTTCTCAGAGGGTACTCCGTTGTATGTGAGGTTACTTGCACCAGGTCATGTCCATTAATAAAGTTGTCAGCATAAATTTTTCCACCCATTCTATCTCAAGCCACCTTTCATATTGATCTCTGTGATGTTGGATTCCATCACCAACTAGTGATTTCACTATGAAAATTTTATTGTATTTGTTTGTATGTTTTATACCTTATATTTATTAGCATGTGTTGTTTGTTTTAATATTTATTAGAACTTAGGTTTAATCTAATGGAAATTGTTCCAGAGTTTTTCAATCAAGGAACCACTTCTAATGGGGATCTTAGCCATTTTCCTTGCTTTGGAAATGTTGGTACTCCTTACATGGTTACAATGTCCCTTCCCAGATTCATAATAGGTTTGCTGATATGATTGTCTTCAACTTCGTTGGTACCAAAAACCCAAGGGGCTCCACCTCAATTGATTTCTCCACCTCAACAACACAAACCTCACATTGACCCCTTACCTTCTTCACCCATCATGTCTTTTTCCATTTCTTATTCTTCGCATAGTGAAAGTCTTAATGCTAGTAACTAGAAGGTTAAGTAGAAGCAGAAGAAGCAAAGTAAGAAAGGGGGTAACCAACCAACCATTGTTGTGGGTTTTGATAATGTTGATGAATCCTCCAACATACATCGCAGGATCAAATTCCCTTGCAATATTTGTAAGGGTGACTACCTTCTTATCGATTTTTCTGGTATTCCTAAGGTCTTAGAAGCATGGTCTAAATATTCTCATCAAATTAGCATTGGTCCTTCAAATAGTGATTATAATATTCCATGGAAAATGGTAAAGTTAGGCTTCCTTTTAGGTTATGCGAAGTGAGTCGTCAAACTCATCTTTTCCCTCATATGGATGAAGCCTCAAAATTGTTGGAAAACCTTATTGTTCCTCAACAAAAAATTCCAATTATTTATCGTAAAATTTATTCCAACCTACCATTAATTGGTTAAATGATTGCTCTGAATCCACTGTCACTCTACCCCACTCTTCCCTTTGAGAGTGAAACCCATATCACTCATACTGATGAACAATTAGTTAAAGTGGTCGATCATATTCACTTATTGGTCAATCCCACTCTCCCTCTAGAGAGTGAAGCTAATATTGTTTAGTTTCTTCCATTGCACAAGGGGGAATTTCACCTATTTACACGAAACCCACTCCAAGTACTAAGGTCATTTCCTTTTATTGGAATAAATTTACAGAGGCCTACCTCCCTTCTTGTATCCATTTCCAAATCATTGTAAAGGCTTGTGATAAGAATGTGCATCATACTATTATACATGAATGTGCTTCTGTAAGTATTCTATCTTCAATCGCTTGGAAATCTTTGGGTTCCCCTCAACTTGTGTATGTTACTCAAAATATATAGGATTTTAATAAAAGCCATAGTGAACCTTTAGGGACCCTTACTCGGCTACGCATTACCTTGGAAGGAAAAAATATTTGTATTAATGTTATGGTAGTCCAAGGCACCTTAGATTTCAATTTTCTCCTTGGGAAAGACTATGTCGATTCCATGAAAGTTGTCATGTCCACACTCTTTCACTTGATTTCTTTCCCTCATAATGGAAAAATTGTGACTGCTCACCAACATTCATTTGTTGATCCTGATTTGTTTTGTGGATTAATCCCTCCTGCGAACAAGAGTGATCTCCCTAGTACTAAAAAAAGTAACTAGAAATAAAGATACATTGAATGCCTCTTTCTCTAAAATATTTGAATTTTAGATTATTACAAACTTGAAATAAGGAGGTTATGCTCCTACCTTTTAATCGAGACGTTCAATGTAGCCTTTTTCCTTTCGCTCCAAAGAAATTCTTCAATGCTAAAAAGAAATTGCAATCACAAACAATGCAAAATATCAAAGCACATGCAATATATAATAATCATAAATACTAGTTTAACTTAGTGATTAAGGAGTCTAAGTATTGACATCATTTCCATGAATTAAAAAACAAGACAATGAGAAAAAGAGATCCATATGTATTATCATAAATTAAAAAGAGCAATCTTACAACCTGAGCCTTGATGTTGTACAAATTTCTCTCGTGTGTCTGCGCAATCATTTGCTTTAGTTTGATAAGCCTTCCTCTCTAGAATTACCGTCATGAAGTCATGTACACAAAGGTGTAATATTCAATGTGCAAACAGCAACTTACTAGTTCAAAATATATGAACTCTATGAACTCTCTCCAGCTTAGAATCTATACAAGTCAGTATCTACCCTTCAACTTGAAACTTCAGCTCAATTTGTAGAGAGATTGAGGTATTTTTGAATCCATTAAGAGAGGGATGAGTTCCTCCCATGAAGGGATTTGGGTTCCTTTGGCCAAGGGATAAGCTCCATGAGTAGAGGGATAAAGCTCGAACTAGCGCGACTCTAGAGGCTTCCAGTTGGAAGAATATTCGAAAAACTAGGCTTCTAGAAGTTATTTTTCATATTTACTTCCCTTTTACGGGGGTGCGCAGGTTTTAGTGGCGAACAGAGTGGCGGTCGCTGCAGCTAATATAAAAAGTATCAGCACATGCACAAGAAATGGTCACAAAAAATGCGCAGGTAATATTTTAAAGGTTTTAAAGAGATTTTCTCCAATTTCCAAGACTTGGTTTAGGAACATGAGTATTTTTGACCTCTAAGGGAACATGATATGGATGGTGATAGACCCATAATGATAGTCAAATGTCATGGTGATAAAATGACGTGTAACAAATTCCCCCCTAAAGTGCGAAGTCTGAGAAATATTTTCTATAGAGTGAAGCGCTTTATCATTCCAAGGATTGGATTGGAGGCACCAGTCGAAAACCTGTAAAAACATTCAACACAAATATATATCATCATTGAGGTAGGAATTCCCATACTCTAAGAAAAAATAACTAAATGTTATGGTACAAATATGATTAGCATTACATCAAAAGCAGACACAGTATGGGTGCCACCATATACCATAAGAAGCCTAATGTATCATGAATACATAACTTCTCGCAGGCTGGATGGTGGAAACTAGATCCAAGGTCTTGATTTTCCCTTCTTGAACTACTATGAATGTCTCCATGCGATTGATTGTGTCGAAGTCGAACATGGTAGAAACCACTTGATTACCGGTCAATGATGAGAATCGTTAACAAGTGTGAGAGAAACCACCAATAATGACAATGGCTCTCAAAGTACTTCAACACAATCTATGAAGTGTGAATGAATGATTTGCAGTCGAACACTCATAGAATCATTCGATCGAAGGTCAATGAAGAGAACCTATCGTTGAAGGCGAGAAACTTTCCATTAGGGCATGCAAATTCCAAGGTACTGATAGGATTTTGAATCAAATTTTTAGATAATGAGACGAGGTGGATAGAAAGTGATACGTCACAGGAAAGCCTATGACATGAAACCATTAGATCAAGTTTTGAAGAAATTTTTTGCAAGGACTGACTCAGGGATGGTCAACGCGAATGGATAAAAATGTTTTCAATGAATGGTAGATTTAAAATTTAACTTTCTCTTGAACACATAACGACACTGTAAATGGTTTGGCGGCATTTGAATCAAATATAATACCCAAAAATCAGCTAAAGACTTTCAATGTGGTTTGATTAACTGTAAGACAAAGGATCACCCAACCTAGGTTTTAGAGTCGGTATCTTCATCCCTCCGTCAGAGATCAAATTTCTCTTGTTGCATTTCATTTAGGTGTCTCACTCAGTTCAGTCAGCTGCATTCCATTAGGGGCATGGATCATCTGACGGTAGGGTCTTCTCACTCATGTTCCTCATGTCTCATACCTGCTGGCCTTATTCTGTTCATTAAAATCATTAATAGTCATTTTTGGTCTTAACCTTGGCAAAGAGTCATTTTAGGGTTTTTAGTCTCATTAGGTATAGGGTTTTATTAATCAGGTGTCAAAATGCCGAATAATGGCCAACAGGCACAAGAGGAAGCTTCAAATAAGGTTTCAGTGCAAAAATTTCATCATCATAATGCTTGATAATGATTTTTCTTCAAAACTCTGTTTTGAAGAAAAATTATCTATTTCATCTGTATGTAATAAATCCAATGTAATTTTCAAGTATTATAGTTGTAACAGTACTCCATTCGCAGCCCTGGTCGCCTTTGCCAAAGTTCCATGCCATCCATTCCCTGCAGAACAGATAGAAAGGACATCATTCAGTTGCAAAAGCAAAAATGAAGCAAAACAGACTTTCTTGAAAAGTGTCAAAGTTTGCAACATTACAAAAGTGAGTTTTATGAAATGAAAATTAAAAATTTTCTGTATATAAGTCATTGTTCATGTTCAAACAAAGCTTATTTGCACTCAAAAGAGAAAGATTGAAACAAGAGAAAGTCATGTTGAAGAAAAAAAGCAAGTTTGAATAAAAACTGGGCAAAGTTGGGTGCACGGTGCATAGGCTGAGTGTCGCGATGCACTGGGCAGGCGCGGCGCATTGGGCCTGCCTCCGCAGTGTAAAAAATACACTGGCGTGGCGCATTGGGTTACTTGCGTGGCGCATTGGGCCGAAACATCAAAATTTTTCCATTCTTCTCTAAACATCAAATTTGCTCGGTTGCTCCATGATCAAGCAATTCAAAGCCATTCCTCTATTGCTCATAACTCGTGCTTGGTGTTGATTATGAGATTGGTTATGAAAATTTGAGTACAAAACCAAACCCTATTATCTTGATTGAGAAGTGCTTCCTTAGGGTTTTAAACTTGTTTTGGTGTCAATCATTCTATTCCCATCACCTTGTTTTTCCCTCCCCCTCACTATTATCTCATCACTACAGTCATTCCTAAGCCTATCTCCTGATCCCTAAAGTCATTTCATTTCCTATCATTCCCATTTCCCATTTCACTTGATTATAGCCCATCACTTTCATTACCCCATTCCTCCATATTCCATCCCATTTGAAATATATTTGGCAATCAAATCGAAACACCAAAGTTCTCATTATCATACAAGACAACACAGACCTTGCAAATTCTCATGGAGACAGATACTTCTTATGACCGAGATAGTGACTCTACAACTGAATTGCATGCACCAAGAAGGCATTAAGGCGGCGTAAAAAGTATGAAAAACTCCAAATTTTGGCTGAAGATTTCTTGGCCCAGCATAGTGCATGATGGAGGAAATTCAGCTCAAATTTCAAGAAATTTGGGAAACATTTTGTCAATTTTGAATTTTTTGGCCTTAACACAGATTTTCCTGCCCGACGCGTCGCGCCACTTGGCGCACGCTTATAATTGGCAGCTCCTCTTGAAGAAAACTTTGTATTTCTAAATTTTTCATGAAAATTTATGCATTTCTATCCATTACCTAAGGATTTTGACAAGTTTTGGGTTGCCTGAAGGGTCAAAAACACCCTAAAAATGACCTTTCTGCCACTTTTTGGACACACAAGAAGCAGTGTTGGAAGATTTTATTTTTGGAGAGGAAAATGGAAACCAAATTCAGAAATTCCACTTGGGTTGGAAAGTAGACAGGCAGAGCTTTCCAACGAGCTATTCTGTGCTCAATTTGAACTTCAGTAAGGCCCTTAAAATCAGCCTCAAAGTGGCGCTACGCATAGATATTTCAGGCGCGGCGCATTGGGAAATTTCGCCTAATTTTCACTCAGCAGTTCAGATTTTCGCCTAGTTTTGGCCAGTTTGACTTTTTTATCCTCATATGTATAGCTATTGATGTAACTTGATGTAATTTCATGACTTTAATGTAATTTTTTCACATTTTTACTCATCCAAGTAGATTCATTCACCAAAAAGTGAATTGTAACTGAATGAATCAGTTTCCTATCAAATAGAGGCAAGCTGTTCCACTACCTATTTTCCAGTTCTTAGTTTAGATCTTGTTGAAAAAACACCTAAACTAGTGAGCTCGACCCCTAGAGGCTGGGGATGAGTTATGCTTGTCTATATCTTGTAGTTTTTTTGTCATTGGCATAGGTTGGACATTTGGGACTGCTTGGCACTTCATTGTACATTTCATCTCTGCAATTTTGGCAAAGGAATAGACCAGGGTTTGCAGCACTCTTTGGGATCCATGTGGCTCTATGTTTTGATGATGTGTTTCTCTCTGTGATTGTAAGTTCACTTTTGTTTTATGTGTATCATTTCCCTTCTCCTTTATTCTTAAATTAGACAAATGAGTTATAAAGGTGGAAATCATTAGATTGCTTTGCTCTGCCTTGAGTTTTGTTTAATTTTCCATGTTTTCATCTGTTTGAAGAGGATTCTTGAAAGCCTCTTGCCCTCTTCAGCTCCTCACCAGTCTGAACTATCCATTCATTCAATCCAAAGCATCAAAACAATTGCCTTCCTTGCCCCATTCATAACTTTGCAAAAACTAGGCCTCATCCGCGGACCCAAAACTGCCTTTCCCTTTGATTCCAACAAAACCCCCAAAATCAAAATCAAACTCCTTTACTTATATACCTAGCCTAAAATCAGCCTTTATTTCAAGTCATCTCAAGCCCTATTGATTATCTTTGCTGAGATTGACCCGGAGAGAGCCCTCTCCTGATCTGTTAGGGCTAGCTACCAGATTAAGCGTGGTTTGATGTTACCCTAGACTCTGCCTTCCTTCAGCCTGAGGTAGATTTAGGCAATAACATAGTGGCAACCATACTTGGGACGAAAATTTTGTTGTATGCTTTATAAACTACAGACGGATCCTGAAGTTAGCCAGGTAGCCTTTGAAACGCTCTTGCTTTGCATTAGCGAAAGTAGATGAATGCTGCTTCAGTCAATCTCCGGTCTAGTTTATGAACTGAACATCTGGTTTCCTCAGTAAGGTCTAATGAAGTTCAGATCTGATTGTTGATGGTGGACAATGATCAGACACCGCAAGGCTGAAATCATTCACTTGGCGACTCTAAATTAGTTTCGAGATCAGATCCAAGGAATCCACTGGAGGATGAACCTGACCAGCAGAAACATGAAAGGACAATATGGCAAGATCAGGTATTCAAGTTGGAATTTCATCCAAGACATTTTGTTCTTTGTCATAAATTATTTCTTCTCTTTTCCTCAGAATGTCAAGAAGGCTTTGCAAAGTATATTGTATTTGAGAAAAGATCCTCGGCCTGCAGTTGATTCCTTCCCTTTGAAGATTGTAAATACCAAAGATTTTCATTCTTTTGAGCTTGATCAAGTCCTTTCTTCTGAATCTTGTGATGACCATCTTCAAACTGATGAGCCTCAAGAGACCAAGACTGATTCTATACCTTCTGTACATACCCCTATACCTTGTAAAATTCTAGATCGATACAAGCCTCTGATTTTACCTCCTATATCCCATGCTTTCCCTAAAAATCATGACCTATATCTACCAAGATTTGATGGTGAACGTGACAACGTCACTGCTGAGAGACATGTTCTGAATTTTGAGTCTTTTCTTGACCTTTTTGAAGTTAATGAAGAGGATGTCAGTATTAGGCTTTTTTCTCTTTCTTTGCAAGGCAAAGTCGAGAGTTGGTTCAAAACCCTGCCTGATGCGAGCATCTCAGATTTCCAGCAATTCGTCAAAGTTTTCGTCGACAGGTGGGTGATTAGACAGAACCCTTTCTTGATTATATAAGAGTATAACTAGCTGAAAAGACTGCCAGGGGAGATAGTACAACAATTTTCTGCCAGATTTAACAAAGTTTATTATTCGATGCCAATTGATATAAGGCCTCCTCCTGGATCTGCTCTCTTGCACTACCCGGGTGCCTTTGATCCGGAAATGGAGTTTCAGCTGAGAGAAAGGAATCTTGCAACACTTGAAGAGATGCATAACAGTGCAATAAATGTAGGGGCTCATTTGCGGATCCGAAGGGCAAAGTTGAAAGAAGAAGAGATGAAAAACATAGATCCAGAGAAATCGACATCTCTAGAGGTAAATCTTGACATGTTGGTAAGTGCAGTGGAAGAGATGATGCAAAAGATCACCACAAGGAATGAGTATAATGTTCAAGCCCATGGCTCGCTGATTGAAGAAGAACAAGTTGATGATCCAAAACATTTTGCTTCTTATCCTAGTTGTCATAGATCTGATAATGATTGTTTTGTAGATCATCTTGGAGAAGAGAGATCTGTTGATATGAAATGTATGCTTGATGATGTGTTTTATACTGATGATTTGCCTCAGTTTGATCAGTATGAGGATGATTATGTTCTCGAAATAAAAGCTAATCTTGAAGACAAATCAACAGCTAGTTTGTGGAAGGAGGAAGTTCACTTTCAGTAGCTCGAGTACAATGATCAACCGATGCATATCAGCTATGATAGTGACGAGGAAAGTGCAGCAAATTTTGAAGTAAGTGAAGGATCTTTGCCTTTTTGTTTTGATTCGTTTCAGTTCATCAGAGACAACTTCCATGCAATCAGAAATCAACTGTCAACAAGTCTTGATTTGGACCATCTCGAGGGCAATAAAAACCTTGTTCAAGACTTCCCATATGCAGATTTGCAGCCCCCGAATGCCATTGATTGTCAAGTTGTAGATGAAGACTTGGAAGTTGGAACATATGATCAAATAATACAAGATGATTCTGTACCATTCTGTTTTGAATCATTTCAGTTTTTGAAGGGAAATTGGCATAGTAAATCTTCAAATGGGCAGCCCGTATGAAATCATGTAATCTCATCGGAACCAATAGAAAATGGGTTGTAGCAGTCTTTTCAAGTTTTTCACGATCCAATAGCTTATGTGTTGGATGATGTCTGCAGTCAAAGTCCTACTCCATTGACTATATGTAAGCTTGAAACGTGTGCTGATATAAACTTGATCTGGCAGTCGGTCTCTTTGTCATTTTCAGCAGGAGTCTCGTCACAAAGCTCAAAACAAAGTTTGCATTCATGGTATGAGGAGAAGAAAAGTAATCCATTGGATGAGCTAAGTCCCAGTGTGCATGAACTTCAAGATCCTTATGCAGTGTTTTTGGAGGCAGATAGAGAATCCATAGTATTCAACGAATTTGTTCACAAGTTTTCATGGGAGTTGCCTTTCAGTAGTTCTCTCTTGTTGTTCATAAACGAGCACTTACGGAGAATTAAAACAGCAACTGGAACACTTACATGGTTGCATTGGGTTTTTTATTTCACTTGATTAGGTGATGAATGGAACAACTAGAGTAGGTTGTATTGAATAAGCTTCATATTGAGCATATTTTCCAGTTTTTCGGTTGTATTTAAGTATCGAGTCAGTTTTTAGTTGAGTGAGAGTCAATTTGTGTCGTCAATTCATCAGTTTTCAGTCATGCATTTCAGCTTGAGTTTTTGATTCCATTGCCCAATGGATGAAGGCACTGTCTTGTTTCCAAATATCTGTGGTTCTTGGCACCTCCAAGGAGCTACCATCCCCATTGGAGCCAATGTTAGAGTCGGTATCTTCATCCCTCCATCAGAGATCAAATTTCTCTTGTTGCATTTAATTTAGGTGTCTCACTCAGTTCAGTTAGCTGCATTCCATTAGGGGCATGGATCATCTGACGGTAGGGTCTTCTCACTCATGTTCCTCATGTCTCATACCTGCTGGCCTTGTTCTGTTCATTAAAATCATTAACAGTCATTTTTGGTCTTAACCTTGGCAAAGAGTCATTTTAGGGTTTTTAGTCTCATTAGGTCTAGGGTTTTATTAATCAGGTGTCAAAATGTCGAATAATGGCCAACAGGCACAAGAGGAAGCTTCAAATAAGGTTTCAATGCAAAAATTTCATCATCATAATGCTTGATAATGATTTTTCTTCAAAACTCTGTTTTGAAGAAAAAATGTCTATTTCATCTGTATGTAATAAATCCAATGTAATTTTCAAGTATTACAGTTGTAACAGTACTCCATTCGAAGCCCTGGTCGCCTTTGCCAAAGTTCCATGCCATCCATTCCCTGCAGAACAGACAGAAAGGACATCATTCAGTTGCAAAAGCAAAAATGAAGCAAAACAGACTTTCTTGAAAAGTGTAAAAGTTTGCAACATTACAAAAGTGAGTTTTATGAAATGAAAATTAAAAATTTTCTGTATATAAGTCATTGGTCATGTTCAAACAAAGCTTATTTGCACTCAAAAGAGAAAGATTGAAACAAGAGAAAGTCATGTTGAAGGAAAAAAGCAAGTTTGAATAAAAACTGGGCAAAGTTGGGTGCGCGGCGCATAGGCTGAGTGTTGCGACGCACTGGGCAGGCGCGGTGCATTGGGCCTGCCTCCGCAGTGTAAAAAATACACTGGCGCGACGCATTGGAGGGGCGCGACGCATTGGGTTACTTGCGCGACGCATTGGGCCGAAACATCAAAATTTTTCCATTCTTCTCCAAACATCAAATTTGCTCGGTTGCTCCATGCTCAAGCAATTCAAAGCCATTCCTCTATTGCTCATAACTCGTGCTTGGTGTTGATTATGAAAATTTGAGTACAAAACTAAACCCTATTATCTTGATTGAGAAGTGCTTCCTTAGGGTTTTAAACTTGTTTTGGTGTCAATCATTCAATTCCCATCACCTTGTTTTTCCCTCCCCCTCACTATTATCTCATCACTACAGTCATTCCTAAGCCTATCTCCCTATCCCTAAATTCATTTCATTTCCTATCATTCCCATTTCCCATTTCACTTGATTATAGCCCATCACTTTCATTACCCCATTCCTCCATATTCCCTTCTATTTGACATATATTTGGAAAACAAATCGAAACACCAAAGTTCTCATTATCATACAAGACAACACAGACCTTGCAAATTCTCATGGAGACGGATACTTCTTATGACCGAGACAGTAACTCTACAACTGAATTGCATGCACCAAGAAGGCATTAAGGCGGCGTAAAAAGTATGACAAACTCCAAATTTTGGCCGAAGCTTTCTTGGCCCAGCATAGTGCATGATGGAGGAAATTCAGCCCAATTTTCAAGAAATTTGGGAAACATTTTGTCAATTTTGAATTTTTTGGCCTTAACACAGATTTTCCTGCCCGACGCGTCGCGCCACTTGGCGCGCGCTTATAATTGGCAGCTCCTCTTGAAGAAAACTTTGTATTTCTAGATTTTTCATGAAAATTTATGCATGCCTATCCATTACCTAAGCATTTTGACAAGTTTTGGGTTGCCTGAAGGGTCAAAAACACCCTAAAAATGACCTTTCTGCCACTTTTTGGACACACAGGAAGCAGTGTTGGAAGATTTGATTTTTGGAGGTGAAAATGGCAACCAAATTCAGAAATTTTACTTGGGTTGGAAAGTAGACAGGCAGAGCTTTCCAACGACCTATCCTGCCCTCAATTTGGACTTCGGGAAGGCCCTCAAAATCAGCCTCAAAGTGGCGCTACACATAGAGATTTCAGGCGCGGCGCATTGGGAAATTTGGCCTAATTTTTGCTCAACAGTTCAGATTTTCGCCTAGTTTTGGCCAGTTTGACTTTTTTAACCTCATATGTACAGCTCTTGATGTAAATTGATGTAATTTCATGACTTTGATGTAATTTTGGAACATTTTTACTCATCCAAGTAGATTCATTCACCAAAAAGTGAATTGTAACTGAATGAATCAGTTTCCTATCAAATAGAGGCAAGTTGTTCCACTACCTATTTTCCAGTTCTTAGTTTAGATCTTGTTGAAACAACTCCTAAACTAGTGATCTCGACCCCTAGAGGCTGGGGATGAGTTATTCCTTTCTATATCTTGTAGTTTTTCAGTCATTGGCATAGGTTGGACATTTGGGACTGCTTGGCACTTCATTGTACATTTCATCTCTGCAATTTTGGCAAAGGAATAGACCAGGGTTTGCAGCACTCTTTGGGATCCATGTGGCTCTATGTTTTGATGGTGTGTTTCTCTCTGTGATTGTAAGTTCACTAATGTTTTATGTGTATCATTTCCCTTCTCCTTTCTTCTTAAATTAAACAAATGAGTTATAAAGGTGGAATTCATTAGATTGCTTTGCTCTTCCTTGAGTTTTGTTTAATTTTCCATGTTTTGATCTATTTGAAGAGGATTCTTGAAAGCCTCTTGCCCTCTTCAGCTCCTCACCGGTCTGAACTATCCATTCATTCAATCCAAAGCATCAAAACAATTGCCTTCCTTGCCCCATTCAGAACTCTGCAAAAACTAGGCCTCATCCCCGGACCCAAAACTGCCTTTCCCTTTGATTCCAAAAAAACCCCCAAAATCAAAATCAAACTCGTTTACTTATATACCTAGCCTAAAATCAGCCTTTATTTCAAGTCATCTCAAGCCCTATTGATTATCTTTGCTGAGATTGACCCGGAGAGAGCCCTCTCCTGATCTGGTAGGGCTAGCTACCAGATTAAGCGTGGTTTGTTGTTACCCTAGACTCTGCCTTCCTTCAGCCTGAGGTAGATTTAGGAAATAACACTAGGTACAAGTGCAACAAAGTGTCAGGTTCAAGAGCGACATGATGCTTTCTAAAACAAGGATAACGAATGGATTCTTTTTCTCACTTTTTCCCCCTCCAATACTGGAAAGTACCTCTTTTTTTTTCTCAAGCTTGAGGAGGATTAAATTTTCTTGTCGTGTAAGCTCATCCTTCAGACTAGTCCATCTTAGTATTTTTTAAACGAACCCAAAGAAGGAGGGTTTGGTCCTGTTGTGATCGATAGGTCCTGTACTGCTTAATTTTAATGAGTCCAACATAGGATTAACTCAGTGTTTTTCATTTTTAGGGAGTCAGAAGAAAAACATAAGCAAACTCCGTATTGTTCTTTTTCGTAAATTTAGTCTCTCAAACCCGAAAAAGGATAAAATAATATAGGAGAGAACTTTATTGACCCTGCTTAGTCAACGTACACTTTTTTCGTAAATAGTCTAATTCAGTCTGGAAAAGGGATAAACTTATACTGAATAGATAACTGTTCATTTACTTTAAGGATTTCTAATAGCCAAGTGATCAACGATCTTTTCATGTTCAGAGAGTTTGAAAAGGGCTTAAAAGAGGAATCTAGGGTTTGTTTTTTTCGTATTTTTATAGAGCCTGAAAAAAGTGATAAAAGTCTACTCATTGTCAAAATGATCCTTTCAAACATAACCTGTTTCTTGCATAAAAACTCCAAAAAATTACAAATATCTACTCAAAATATGAAAAACAATTTGAATTTTGACTTATAAAGTGAAAATAAACAGAATAATATTATTTTATTCATTTAAAACTATAAAATGAATTCAAAACAAATCATTTTTACTCTTTAGTTTTCAGAGCATAGAAGAAAGTGTTTTTTCCCTAAACCTTCCAGAGTAGATATCGAGAGAACCAATCATCCATTTCGAGAACCTTTAGCACTAGGTATTCCACATCATCATTATCTTGTTTTTCATCCGTTTAGTTTTTCATTTTAATTTTTTAGGTCATTTTTAAAGTGGAAACAAGGTTTTGAAATCCGCCTCGGGGGTGCGCAGGTTTTCGTGGGGAAACCCACGCACCCATCGCGTTTTTTATGTATAGCTCGTGCGCAAAAACGCACTGTGTATACATAAAACCCGCGCAAGCACCGTGGGGTTTTCAAAATGATGTCTCTATCCATAAAAAATGGCTCAATTTCTCCCAAATGATTTCTAATGATCCTTATTGATGGTTTATAGGTTAGTAATCATGTTGGAATGGCGAGAAAGGGAGCATGAGCTTCAAGATAACGAAGCCATGGATTACCCAACAACACTTTGCACATTAAAAAATTGTGGATTGTATAAGTTCTGGGTGATTCAAGGAATGAAGGCAGAGGTAGAGCTGATGACCTGGTGAGTCAATGCTTGGGATGTTCGAGAGAAATTATTTATCTTTGTGGACCATAGGCTTGTAATCGAGCCAGAGGATATCTATTTACTCTTTGTATTACCCCGCAGAGGGAGAGACATTTCCTTGTTTGGGTCAAGACTAGGTGGTCTGCCCACTGCATATTATATGGCTCAATATTGCAGCCAAGATTCAGAGTTGAAGGATGGTCGCATTGATATCAAAACCATTGTGTGACTAGACCTAAATATCCTTGCATTTACAGTTACTAGGTTGTGTGGCAGTGCAGCTCCGCATGTGGCTACCAAAGCACAAATGTAGACTATATTTGAATGTTCCAGGAGAACGATTTTCAACTGGTGAGAAGGAGTGTTGGTCAACATGAAAGGCCAACTTACAAGAGCGAAGAATGGGAAGTTGAAAGCTTTGGCTATGGATCCATTCTTGTGTCTTTCACTTTGGATAGGGTTCCATTATTTGCACCTCAGCAGTCTCTAGTGGATCCCATGGGACCCAGGGGAGAAGATATGTTGTGTTGGATGTCATTGATGGCTCACCATGGTGGCGATGGTGGTCTAGTGTTTCGCTATACTCCTTAGTTATTCATATGTCCCAGAAGCCAAATCTTCATGATTGAAGATTTTTTTTACACAAGGGGTAGATTTCAGAGGTGACCCTGACACATCACTCCCGCCGGGGACACAGTGGGATGCATTAGGTGAAGCAAATTATTTTGAAATTTTTATGTTATCTAATTTTTATTTTATTTTCTATCATCCAATACTGATAAAAATTAAAATGCAGATGTTGGCCCATCATGACCAGCAACGATTCATCGCTTTGATAGGCGATATGGGCAACCTATAGCAGACTCACCACAGACTGATGTGGTAGAGGCTCTTACATAGCTATAGCACAACCTATATAGGTTGACTATTGACATCCTAGAGATAGGGACATATGATATACCTCTCAGGTTCCAGAGACATGCGACTGGGGTTCCAGGCCCATTCAAGAGATATCTGCGTAGGGTGGCATGTGCTGTAGTCTGCTACCATGGTCATCATCATGGATAGCTGACGATCAATCTAGATTGACATTTTGTTTTTTGTATTAATATTTTTAGATCATAAGGTGTTTTACACCTATGATCACAGACAATGTAATATTTTTTGACACAGAAGTATTTTAAGCTAATGATATTACCGCTTCTGATCTTTGAGTATCTTGTTCAATATGGATCAAATATTGTTTTGTTTTAATTTTAATGTTGTAGATGTCTATTTAAAACTTGATTAGCTAATGCGTCAACCAATGTATTTAAATTTCTTGAAATGTGTTGATATTCAATGTAATCAAACGGTCTTGAGATGAACCCTAAAAAACATTCTTAACAAAACTGTATTTTTTATAGAATAAACTTCATTTCAATGTAATACAATGAGTTGCGAATTTAACCTAACAATAAAAAGTTGAATACCAAATGCAATGGCATCAGATAATAGCTCAATGAATGTGCTATATTCTGCAATATTGTTCATTTTTTGACCGAGGCATATCCCATGAATAGAGACTAACTCATCGACGAGTGAATAGATGACCCAAGAAGCGGAAGATATGTTCCGTGTACTACGACAGGCGCCGTCAGCAAAACCAATGTAAGTGTGACGGAATGTCAACATCTGGAGTATCAAGAGTAATCAAGATAAGCAGCGAAAGTAGTGAAAACTCATTAAGAAAAAATAACTAACCTAAGGCACACTTTTCTAATCTAAGGCACATTTTCTAAAATGTAACTAATGTACAAAAAGGATCTTCACACGAAGAATCATGCATAATATCCCTTGATATAAAGGCCATTTATGGGTTTTTCTAAAGAGACGTCATCATAATGGATTAACTCATAGGCTCCTTTTGCGAGAACACACTTAACAATATAAGGACCAGGCCACATTGGTTCGAATTTACTAGCACCTAATTTGTCATGAGCTTGATCATATACTAGAACTAGGTCACCTTACGAATATATGCGAGGGTTAACACTTCGATCATATTGAGCCTTAACACATTTTTTATTAGCTTCGGCAGCTAGTGCGATGAGTCTCATCTAATTGTGCTAGGTAAAGGAAGTGTTTCTCCTCTTCAAAGGTAGCTGGTAATAATTCAATGGCTAATTTGAGTGACAAGATTTCACATTTAATGGGTAACACAACTCCCAAACCGTAAATAAGCTGAAAAGGAGTGAACCTTGTAGATGTTTTTGCAGAAGTACGGTATATCCATAATGCTAAAAAAAACATGGTATGTCAATTTGTTTTATGAGTTTAAACAATCCCTTGAATCATGTTGGTTAAAAACTTATTGACAACCTCAACTTGACCAGTAGATTGTGGGTAATATGGTGTATAATTATCACGGCATAGGCCAAGTTGAGCGGAAAGTTCGGTCATCATAATGTTTGAAAAATGGCTACCATGGTCCGTAAAGATATCTTGAGGGAATTCGAACTGAGTAATCACGTGATTGAATATGAAAATTGTTGCAGTTTTTCCATCAGTTGCGAATGTAGGCATTGCCTCAGCCCATTTGGTAAAGTAATCTACGACAAGAATAATATACCCATGCCCCCTAGCCGAGTGAGGGTTACATGTCACTAAATCGATGCTCCATTTAATGAAAGGACCGACAACAATGATTGGGTGAATAGGAGCTGGAGGTGCACACATCTTTCGATAAAAAAATATGGAAATTGTGGGAATTTTTAACCTCGAGAATATGGTCTTTGAATAGTGACAACCATAAATAGCCAGCGCGCAATATCTTTTGGGCTATGGCAAACCCAGACATATGAACATCACATGCTCTAGAGCGGCAGTCATTCAAAACCCTTTTGGCTTCTTCATGAGTTATACAACGCCAAAAAACAAAATTGACACCACGACGATAAAGAGTGTCGCCAAAAATATTGTATTTTTGAGATTGGTATCGAATTCTTCATCGATCTAATCGTGAAAGCTTTGGCCAAAAGATATGGGTCTGGAGATATATAATGATATCCCCATACCAAGGATCTAATGTAATGATTAGAAACAGAGATTCATTAGTAAGATGGTTTTCTACCACTGTTTCAGATTCAGTATTGGGAAGATCACACATAAGTTCAGGGAACACGAATGATTTCTTAGACTTTGATTTCTCAAACTCCAAATCAAACTCTTGCATAATAACGATCCATTAAGAGTATTTTCCCCCGAGAAATTGTTTCGTCAAAATATGCATCATCGAGTTGCAATTAGATATCAATGTGGTTTTGTGTAACAATATGTAATGACAGAATCGTTGGACAACTTGAACAGCTACCAAGGCCAATTTCTCCACATGCAAATACTTGATTTCTGTCAGGATGAGATTCCGACTTAGGTAATAAATCACATGTTCATTGTCAGAATCATCCTCTTGAACTAAAACCATTCCAATCGTGGAATCAAATGCAACTAAATACAAAAAGTAATATGGCTGATAATCAAGTGGATGCAAAAATGGTGCATGGGCCAACGCGTGTTTAAATGCATCAAAATATTTATCGGAAAGCTTGTCCCAGATGAATGGAACATCTTGTTTTAAAAATTGGGTGAAACATTTAGTTAACTCCGCATAGTTCGGGATAAAACAAGGCATAAATTTTGCTTTCCCCTGCAAACTTTGGAGTTGGTGAAGAGTGGAAGGAGGAGGTAGATTAACAATAACCTCAACCTTCAATGGGTCGAAACGAGTGCCTTATTTTGAAGCAATTAACCAAGCAAACGTCATGATTGTACAAAAACACACATTTGTGTGGATTCAAATGAATGTTGTAATGCCTACATCTCATAAATGTGGCATGTAAATGTGTAGGATGATCTTGTCTGCGTAAAGAATGAGCAGGTAAGTCATCCAAGTAGGGTTGTACAATATGTTTGATATCGTGAAATGCGTAAGACATAGCTTGTTGAAAATTTGAGCCAAATTTTTTTAGTCCAAATGGTAATTTACAGTATTCAAACATTCCCCATGGACATATAAATTCTCTTTTAGGCTGATCAACAGGGAGTATGTTGATTTTATTGTAGCTAGAAAATCCATCCATAAACGAGAATATTTTGTTTCCAGCATAATCATCAATAATTTGATCGATATAAGGGGTAGGATAATTGTCTTTAGGACATACCTTGTTAATATCCTGATAATCGACACATACTCTGATAGTCCCTTATTTTTTGGTTACGGGAACTATGTTAGATACCCAATCCGTAAAAGGAATAGGATAAATAAATCATACACGCAGTAATTTCTCAACTTCAGGTTTAATTGCAGCAGCTTTCCGTGGATTTATTGGACGTAATCTCTATATAATAGGCTTAGCGTCTAGGTATTTCTTAATTTCGTGAATAACAATCTTAGGATCAATACCCGAAATTTATTCATAAGACTAGGAAAAAATGTCTTAGAATTCCTGAAATAGGGATTTATATATTTTGATCTCTTCAATCGAGCAAGAAGCACCTATATGAATGTTCTTAGTTATCCCAGGTTTAATTGATATGTCAATAGGAATTATGGTAGAATTATTTCCCAAATTTTTCTTAGAATCCGAATGAAGAATGGACATACGATTTTGAGGTTCCTTGGCATAATCAAATGAAAATATGGAAGAAAAATAATTCTCACATCTATCAAGGTCAGGTAAAAAAGAAGATCGATGATGGAGATCGTTCCATGGTAATTAATCTGCTGACAAGATTTCTCGGATATTTTCATCAGTTGAAAACATGTGTTGAAAAGAATCCAAAAATGATGTCAAGGCTAAGCTTGATAAAGAAGAAGACTCTTCATTGACCACATTCATTTGATCAGTATAAGTTGATGGATTGTCAGAACATGATTGTACTGCTACATATGCCGATTCAAATGGACTTAAAGGCATCTCGCAACTATAGGAGTCCAATTTTGATTCTAAAGGCACATTCCATGTGTCATAAAATGGCATTGTGCTTGATGTAATCATATTGATATTGGAAATAGTTCATGGTACGTTAGGAGAAGGTATAGAAAAAGTTCCAATGAGATCGGAATCCTTAACTAGTCCTACCCCAACATCTTCATAAGGGATAACCGTTTTTCTGACATGCTGGATACTATCTGTAGAAGTAGGGTCTGAAGCGAAGTAAGACAAATGATTGATTTTAACAATATTTCCTTTATGAGGAAACATTATCATCCAAAATACTGATGAAACGACATTGGTCATAGCATAAGACCAACTTCGACCCAAAAGAAGGTTGTAATCAAGAGGGGCATCAAAAAATTCCACCTCGAGTGTTAAGGTTTTTCCTTCTATCTCTATAGGCAGATCCTGGAGTATTCCAAATGGTTCGTGACTGGTTGATTGTCATAGAACCAAGAATTTTTAACAAGCTAAGGACATTATGCACGTAGATGCTCCCTCATCAATTACTGTGCGAAAAAATCGCCTTGATTTGACTAATACCGCAATTTGAAAAGCCATTTGATGTGGGAGTCTAGGTACAAAGTTCTCGAGATCAAAGACAATGAGATTTGAGTCTTGAGGATCAATCACTCCTATAGCTGATAATAGTAATTTCCTTTGAGCTGGACAAGATTGCAGCACTTATAGGGCCGATATTTATGAAGGGGATATGGCCAAATCTTCAACAATATTGTAATTTGAGTGTTTCTCGCATGTGGATTGAAATCCAATTTTCAAAGTACACCTTTAGTAGGCAGTTTAATCACTAGATAAGGATTAGGTTTCTTGATTTGAAATGGTTCAAAAATTGAAGGAGTTGATGTTGGTGGTTGACTGGATGATTTAGTTTCTTTACTAGTTACAGGACTCTTATATCCATAGTCTTGAGATCGTGTCACAACCATGACCTGGGATATCATCAAGATATCTGCTAATGAATATGAAGAAGATCCGATCATTTTTCTATCTTGTGATGGAAAAGGATCTTTCAAGAAAACAGGCATGGGTGAAACTTTGACAAATTTGGATACCTCGGCCCAATGTGGGCACTCTTTGGTGTAGTGATCCCCATCACAGATAAGACAAGGATAACGAGGCTTCTGTTTTTTGTCTAATGGTTTGGTTTTTTCAGCTTTCTCTTTGGGAGAAGTTTTTTGTTTATTTTTACCCTTCCCCTTCTTCTTATTGCCAGATGATTTAGCTTTGGTTGTAGATGAGTCTACGAAGTGAATCTTCTAGGGAAGGATCTTCTTTAGGTGAATCTAGTAGATTTATGATTGGAGAAGTATATTTAGATGATTTCTTCTTACTCTTTGTCATATTAATTGTACCAATTACATCGTCTATGGAATGAGAACCAGAAGGTGTTGTAAGTAGTTGACTTGGGCATGGTAAATCAAGATTTTTTTCATAGAAAGTGTGAGACTGTGTAAACAAAGTCCAGGTACTGTGCTTGAGCTATGACCCGCTCTTTTGTTACAATGCCTCCTTTAGCTACATATTCAGTAATCTTAAGGAGCAATGATTTAATGAACCATTTAGCCATAATTTGATCCAGAATGAAAAATTTTACTAAACGTCGTCTATGTCACCATTTGTATATGTGATCTGGAATGTACATAGACGTACTCTGTTTTAATGAAGTCAAATGTTCCGTGCCATTATCATAGCGGACCAGCAACTGGAAATGAGTTAGGAAGGCTGTTTCTAGAGCATTGAAATTGTTGAAAGAGCCTCGTGGTAACTCAATGTACCACTTTGCAGCTAAGCCGATCAAATTTATTTGAAAAAGTCTCAAATGAATTGAGTCTTCGATTAAGGAATTGGATGCACACCACATATGATAAGTCATCACATGATTCGAGGGGTCTTCTCTTGATTTTCCTTCAAACTTTGGAATATAACTAGGAAACTTAGTAGGCATTTCCGGCCAAAATGGAAGATAGTAAATTGGATCATTCATTAGCCGAGACAAGTTCGGTAAATATAAAGTTGCAATGAATGGTAACCGTTGGTTAGGGTCTTGATGTGCAAACTGATAATCTTGAGGAACAATATCATTACCTGGAGGAGGATATCCAGGAAAACTTGGGATAGCCTGAGTAGTTGGGATTGGTATACCTCCAGGGTATCCAGGGCTAGCCATACCTAACTAAGACTGAGCTAGTATTTGATATGTATAACCAAGGTATAGTTGGCTCCGGTAAACTGGTTTTTTTCCCATTTTCCCATATTGAAATTGCCCTTGAAATGGTTGACTTTAAACAAAATGACCTTGAAATTTTTGACCCGTAAAAGGTAGACTTGTCTGAACCATAGTTGCATCAGGTTTTCCTACAAAGTTTTGAGGAATGTATTGAACTGTAGGTCCAGTTTGATGAGCAATAATCTGAGGAATTTCCTGTGTAATAGTTAGTGTTTTCGTTTGAAGGGTTGTAACAATAGGGGTTTGAGAAACTCCAGGGATAGGTGTACTCAGTCGTTGAACAAATATTTGCACAACAGATTGGATAGGAGTACTCAGACCATGTTGCTTACTACTCAACACATATACTTGTGGGGTAATTTAAAGTGTACCTTGAACAGGTTGTTGAACTTGGGAAAAACCAAATTGTTCAGCTGACCGAGGAGGTTGATTATAAGGTACTTGTAATGTAGGCTGCAAATACTGTTGATTCAACAAAAGATTCGACACAATATTAATTCTCGGGTATGAAGCTCCTATAAAAGGTTGTGATGCATAAGGTTGGCCATAACCAGTTTGAGGCATTGGAATATAAGTTTTATAATTACCGGAAATATTTTTTCTTACAACTGAGGGATAAGTTCTAGTAAAAGGTTGTCCTCCTCAAAAGGATGGCTGCTCTTGATAAGGTTTCTGCCCTTAGAAAGGTTGCTGCCCTTGTAGAGACTGCTGCCTTTGGAAAGGTTGCTGCCCTCAGAGAGGCTATTGCCTTTCAAAAGGCTGTTACCCCCCAGGCACCATATAGCCACCTTGAGAGCTAGATTGAGGAACATTCCCAGAAAAAATATAGACATGTTATGTTGTCAAAATTTCGGTGGTAGATTCATACAGAACAGTTGACTTGGTAAAATTTTTGGAAGATGGAGATTCTCCTGAGAAAGTGCCAGAGAGTGACTAGTACCCAATAGGAACAGATGGAACGCCATACAAATGTTTCTGGTGATGAACAAAACATAGATGACTTAGTAGACATGTTTTGTGAAGCCATGTAACTACCTATGGGTATAGAGTAAAAAGGTATGCAACATGGTGACTGATTGTAACTAGAGTTGTGTAGAAAGTCAATAATTTGATGATACCAAGGATCTGGTCTAAAAGGAACGAAAGGGTAAATTTTTTCACTATAGTTTAGATCTAAAGATTCCTAACGAGAAGGAATTGTAATCTCTTATTCCACATCATATATCTCTTCAATGCTAATTAGGCTAGGAGGAATATTCTTAGTAATAAGAATTTTCACTTGAGGTGAACGAGGATGACTAGGAGTTGGGGCTATGAGATCTGAAGGTGACTCAGACAAAGTAGATTCAGATTCAGGCTCAGATATTTCAGGTTCAGCGAATTGTGTACCTACTAATTCACGAGTAATAGATTCAACCATAATTGCTTCGGAAATTTCTAGTTGTTCTTGATATTTTCAACTATCTGAGGTTGATTAACTTCGAAATTAAGATGTATTACACTGACCTTTCTCCTTGTTCAGTAGACCCGATTCCTGATTTTTGAACTCTTTCAGTTTTAATTTTTTCTAATTGACTGGGTGTATACTCAAGGGGCTTCCCATGCATTCTACATGAATGTCTCGATAGTTCAGCCATGATTAATATTTTTAACACACAAAATAAAAAAAATTCAAAATAATACACCTAAGGTCGCTAAGAATCAAGAAAATGAACACGCGCCTACAAAATCTAAGAGACGAACCACACACAAACAATATGTTTCCACAATAACAACACTAGTTGGTGATGAAATCCAACGTTGTGGAAATTAATGTGGAAAACTGGCGGTTGGAACAGTTACCTTGACAACCTGCTTAATGAAACAATCCAGTGCAAATAAATTCACTATTCCATCTCTAAGTGAAGAGTACCCTCTGGAAAGTCCAAGTGAGTCTAGTCAAGGTCTGCTCCAAGTACAGTGGGACCTTCCCTCCATCGTCACCTTGGGAAAAATCCTAAATATTATGGACACTAAGGTCCCCAACTGATACAATTTCACCTGGGGGAAAAATCTACGATCCGATATACACGCAAGGGAAGAGTATCAAGCTCAATCCCCTTCAAAGCTCTTCTACATGGTAAATTCGAGGTTTGTTAACAAGTGACCCCAGGTTCCTCGACAATGGTTAATCTGAGGTTTACCATTTGTATTACATGCATATCTTCTATCTTCACCAATGAAGTAGGTACGATTACCTCACTGGGTTCGACATGACCTTGTGCTTGACTCTTTTAAGAAGATATTCCCAGAGTACAAATGCAACAATTGGATTTCCCTACCGCAAGATGCTACTTGTTTGTTTTAACTGCTAATGTTAATTACAACCTATTCCAAAGCACTAGCGTAAGCTAAATTGGTGGAATGAGCCCTATAAAATGTAAATAATATATAGATTTATTTTATTAAGAGCTGTATTGATTTAGCTGTTATTTAGGCAAAGGGGCATGGAGATGAAACTTGATGATATTGAGACATGACTCAAAATACTCTAATGCATCAATATGAAAAATGCAACTCTTTTATTTCGATGAATTCTATTTAAGCGAAAGTTGAAGGAATTTTGAACTCAAAAAGTACAAGCTTCCTAAAATTTAAGATAAAATACCTTTTCGTCAAGAAAACAATTTCATTAAGAAGACAATTTAGAAGCATGACCAATGTATCTTTTGTGAAGAAAATTTCGTTGATTACAAAGCCAAAAAATACAATTTTTATGAACAAACAAATCTCAAAAGAAAGCAACTTATAAAACCCCTAAAAAGTATAAAAACTTCAAAGCAAATCAATGTTCTAATTATCAATCTTAACTAAGATACCTATGATTGTCCTTTTAATGATTTCTCTTAGCTGTAATCAAACTAAAAATGTTTCCAATTGACCTAGCAGAAATGAAATCATAAAAGACTAGCTTGAGATAAATCAAACTTCTGTGATCTAGAAGCTTTTTCGTTTTAAAATCGAATAAGAAACAAATATTAAAAAAGGTAAGGCTGACAATAATCCTGGTGGCTCAAGGAGACAATAAGAGAAAACCAGTGATCTTTAGCAAATGAATATATCTTCCAAAAGGAGCAGTAACAAACCAGGGCAAACCCTAATTGAATTATGAAAAAAGGATGATTTATCAAACAAGACTCTAAGGTGTCGAGGAGGAGTTTATACACAGACTCCGACAATTGGAATAGATCAAGGTAAAACTTAAGAATTTGGTTATCCAAATCTAGAATAGAAAATTTCAATTTATTCAAAATTTCCCTGGGGGTTCGTAGCTTCTCAGTGCAAACCAGTGTGCATGCGCACTGAACTATACTGACAAGTTGCACAAGTTGCCGCTTTTCCACAGCAAACTGCGCAGGGAAGAGAATAGTTGGAAAAAATAAATTTAAGGTTTTCTATCTCAGAGAATTTAAAAGGTTATATACCCAACCACACTCAGAGATGTCAAAAAAAGAAAGCTAGAATGTCAAACCAAATAGAACCAAAGAAAACTAAACTTGTCTTCCCTAGTATGGTCGCCAATTTGTTTTGTGGAGTAATCCCTCTTGCGAACAAGAGTGATCTCCCTAATACTCCAACAAGTAACTATAAACAAAGATCCATTTAATGCCTCTTTCTCTAAACTATTTTTATTTTAGATTATTACAACCTTGAAATAAGTAAGTTATGCTCCTACCTTTCAATCGAGACGTTCGATGTAGCATTTTTCCTTTCGCTCCAAAGAAATTATTTAATGTTGAGAAGAACCCGCTATCAAAAACAATGCAAAAGATCAAAGCACCTGCAATATATAATAATCATAAATACTAGTTTAACTTAGTGATCAAGGAGTCTAAGTATTGAGATCATTTCCATGAATTCAGAAACAAGACAATGAGAAAAAGCGATCTGTATGTATTATCATAAATTAAAAAGAGCAATCTTACCACTTAAGCCTTGATGTTGTACATATTTCTCCCGTGTGTTTGCACAATCGTTTCCTTCAGTTTGATAAGCATTCCTCTCAAGAATGACCAACATGAATTCATGTACACAAAGGTGTAATCTTCAATGTGCAAACAACAACTTACTAGTTCTGAATCTATGAATTCTATGAACTCTCTCCAACTTAGAATCTATAAAAGTCAATATCTACCCTTCAACCTAAAACTTGAGCTCAATTTATAGAGAGATTGAGGTAGTTTTAGATCCATTAAGAGAGGTATGAGTTCCTCCCATGAATGGATTTGGGTTCCTTTGGCCAAGGGATAAGCTCCATGAGTAGAGGGATAAAGCTCGAACTAGCGCGACTCTAGAGGCTTCCATTTGGGAGACTATTTGACCAACTACGCTTCTAGAAGTTACTTTTTATATTTACTTCCTTTTTATGGGGGTGTGCAGGTTTTAGTGGCAAACAGAGTGGCGGTCGTCGCGGCTAATAGAAAAAGTATCCGCGTATGCGTAGGAAATGGTCACAAAAAGTGCGCATGTAATATTTTAAAGGTTTTATAGAGCTTTTCTCCAATTTCCAAGACTTGGTTCAAGAACATGAGTATTTTTGTCTCTAATGGAACATGATATGGATGGTGATAGACCCAAAATGACAGTCAAATGTCATGGTCACAAAATGATGTGTAACATGATTTGACTTCCAACCATCCAACATCCCTGAATGTTCCCTATACGCAAGTGGTATCACCCCCACAATAGGTTAATTATGTTGCAACTTGTCCCATGCCTTTTCTTACTAATGAAAAAGAGCCTCTCAATATATGCTCAACTTTGTTTGACTTAGATCTAGCAGTTGACATGGTAAACCCTTCATTGGGGACACTGGAGCCCAATCTTTCTACCCCTATTGAGTCCCTTGACATGTATTCCTTCCACAAAATTATTCTTATGTATGATGGAGACCTCTTGGAAGCCATGCATGAGGTGTGTCCCTTAGCATGTATTAATTCTATATATTTGTCCTTTTGGAAGCCATGATCAAAGGTTTGATGAACATAGTTCCTTTTATGTGTCAATATTGTTAAAAAATGAAACAAATCATTATGAACATGGTTCTTTTCGTGTGTCGAGCTCATTAAAAAATTAAATATTCCTATGAGCATGGTTCTTTTCCTGTGTCAAGCTCGTTAAAAAATGAAACAAATTTATGAGCCTAGCACTTTTCCTGTGTCAAACTCATTAAAAAATGAAACAATGCGTTATGAACATAATGCCTTTTCCATGTCAAGATCGTTAAAAAATGAAACATATCTCCTTCCATAGAGTTTGGGAGGCATATGCCTTTGGTCAACATGCTAGAATTAAGTCACTAGCCTCTAACATGTCATGTTGGGGGCATGGTAACCTATCTCAAGCACAATTTTCTCTCTGTTTCAAGCTTGTGCAAAAATGAAACTTATCTCAAGCACAATTTTCTCTATGTTTCAAGCTTGTGTAAAAATGAAACCTATCTCAATCTTAGTCTGTGTTCCTTCTCATGCTCGTAAATACATGACAATAAGTTACCGAGTATAGTCTTATCACTTTTTTTGGGCTCGTAAAAACTATACAAAAAAGGAAGTTTGTGGAGTTTCCTTTAAGCTCTTTTGAAACTCCCTAAACATGACAAATTTGTTGAGTGAACTTGTTTCCTTTCACACTCATTAAAAGGATAAGAAAGGGCATCTATTTGGTGTAAGTTTTCCCTGTTTGTTTTTTTGTTTTTTGTTTTGTTTTTGTTTTTGTTTTTATTATTTATTATTATTTTTATTATTAATTAATTAATTTATTTGTTTATTTATTCAGATCAGATAGAATAATTACAAAAAATGTATATTTTAGTTAATCATGACTAAAAGAGTTCTCCTTTGTAATATTTTATCCTTTTTCGGCCCTAGGAGAATTAATTTGCAAAAAATAACACCTTTGGAGTCTTCTTTATGTTCTTTTCAAATTCCCTAAATATGAAAAAACACCGAGATTTACTTTCTTCGGGCTCGTTAAAATTTTATATTGGAAAGATTGAACGAGTTATCTTTTGTCATTTTTTGGATTCATTAAACTTAAAAGAAAAAATTCCATGTTGGAGTTTCCTTTTTATGTCATTTCAAAATCTTTAAATATTAAAACGACATCGAGTTATCCCTTCATTGGACTCATAAAACACATAAAATTTAGGAGTAACCGATCATGATGAGATTGAACCACCCCTTCCTATGGTTCGTTAAAACTACTATGAAGGATGAGCTTATACTTCAAGCATATGTTATCCTCCTCAAGCTTGTGTAAAAATAGAGAGGTACTTTCAAAAAATGGTGGTGGAAATTGGGAAAGTCGTATGTAAATCCTATATTTCAAAAGGAAATAAGTCACTCTTGAACATGACACTCCGTCACTCTTTCATGTCTAGGTTGGGAAATCCATTTGTATCTATATTGGTTATACCTCATTGAAAATATTCATATTGGTCTCTAGTCTATTTTTTATTCAAGTGTTTCCAAGTCATTATAGTGTCGTTAATATGTTCAAGAGAAGTGAAACCTTGGTTATAACTATTTTATAGTCTTTAAAGCCTTTTATTGCATCATTCACCCTGAGTCAGTCATGAATCACTCCTATTTTGTTCTTTAAATCTTGATACTTCTTTCCTGTCATAGGCCCTCCTGCCACATATTGCTTCTTATTGACCTCAACACATTATATAGGAATTTGATCTAAAAAAAAAAAAATTGTACCTTGGAGCTTGCATGCCGCAATGGTAGGTTTCCTTTCTTTCAATGACAAGTTTATGCCATTGACCTTCAATCGAATGATTCTATGGGTGTTCAACTTCAGATAATTTATTCACACCCCGTATCTTGATGACCATTTTCCTCTGTGGTTCCTCTCGTATTTTTTAACGGTTCTCATCATTGACCGGTAATTAGATGGTTTCTACCATGTTTGACTTCAATACATTTATTCACATGGTTATATTCATACGATGGATAGATAGAGATGAAGACCCTGGATTTTCTCTGATACATCCAACTTGTGTGAAGTTTTGAGTATTCATGACTATGACATAGATCCATGGTGTATGTCTAGTGGCTATTTTCATATTAAGTTTTCTAAGCATGGATCTACGATGTATCTCTAGTAAGCATGAATTCATTTTATTGACATGAATCTTGCACATTTCCATATTTTTTTATGAAACTCAGTATTGCAACAAGAGTGTTTCAACTCCCAAGGCTACCAACTTTAATTATCAACCTGGGGTTCATACAAAATTAAAAGGTGACAATGCTATATGCACAATAGTTTAACTTCTACTCTTGCCACCTTAAAGCAATGTACCAAACCAAGTCATACATATACCACTCTATCTGTTGACTCAAGGAAGGAGATTGTATAAAATGAGAGTTATATTTTAATTGAAAAAATGGAAATATTATTCTACTAGAAAAAGGAATGAAGATGTTACTTATCCAAATGTAAATGCTAACACTATTTGTAGGAATGTAAAGGCTATATTACTTGCAGAAATGGAAACAATAATCTAATTTCAGAATGTAAATTGTATGTTACTTGTAGTAATATAAACATTAGTCTAATTTAAGAATCTGAAAAGTTGCATTGAAAAGGAAACTAACCTATGCAGTAATAATGCTTGTAATTAAAACCCTAAAAGAAGCATAAATTCAAAAGAAACAATCCTAATCTACTTTGAATGGAAAAATAAACCTTCAATCATTGTGTTCAAAGATATTTAGCTTTAGTGACAAAGTTCATTGTGCATTTCATGGGACAACCAAGAAACTCATCACTGTAACTTCAAATTCATAAATCTTCCCTCTAACCCTAATTGCAGAATTGTGTTGTAGTGAAGAAAAGACATGTATTAAATATGGTCTAGTTTACATTGTGCTACAAGATGCTACAAGATTGCTACAAGATGGTACACAATTTCCCTATTTTGCCACATGATTGGATCCGTGAACATTATGAGGGTGGAAAACGTGATATGGAGGTAGGAAAGGGTAGGTGAAGGTATATGAAGATTGCATGAAACTTTTTGCAAGATTATCACCTCCTAGAGGCCCATCTTGCACAAAAACAAAGGCACACAATGTCCTTTAATGACCCAGAAATGTACTTTCAGTGGAAAAGTTTTGAGGGTGTTGTGATATGAGGAGAAATAGGTTGATGATGGTAGGAGGAATGAATGATGAATATTACAACCCTTCAAGCCACTATTAATACCTTCACACCAGACAAAAAATCCTTCTTGCAATTTAAAAAAATGCCAAACTAATAACCAAATTGCAGCAAAATGAACTAAAGAAGAAAGGATGAGTTGAATTTTATGAAACTAAGTAAAAAGGATGAGTTGAATATTATTTGCATCAAAATACAATCTAATTTGTAGCATGCATATGACCTAAATCCATGAAGTCTTAAAGAAGATTGTGATTTAATCCCTGATCATGAAAAAAACATAGTATGGAAAAGAGCATTAATATAAGATCTAACAATTGTAAAGGAAAGTAACCACATGTTTTTGGCTTGCTAATACATATTCCTCAACCACACTTCCCACAAGACAGGTGGTATATAGGCTTGCACCAACAAATTTTATAAAAAAATTTCTATCAAGAAAGAAAAGATATGATGTTAACAAAGGCAATGCATGGATAAAATACACAAAGAGAGACTAGAGCCTATGGGTTGGGCCCTAACCCAATGGGACTCAACCCTCTAAAAAAAACTTAGACGAAATATAACAGTAATATTTTCATTGACATAAAATGGATTTCAAGTACATCATGCAAAGGAAATGGAAATGGAAGTCTCAAGCTCCCATCTCTTAGTAGCTCTTATCTGCTCCAAAAGTTTGAATCCTATTGAGCCCTTACACTTGCTTATTTATAAAAAAATGACTGAGGGGAAAAATCCTTGGAAAGAGGACTGATTCCCTCTAAAATATCTAAACACGTGGATCTAGCTCCCATAGATCCTTGCAATTCCTGGAGTGCATCAGTTACTAGTAGATCCTCGAGTTGTAAGTGAGTGATTTTAGTGATTAAGTTGAGTTTTAGGTGATTAAATGCAGGGTACAAGCTCCCTAAATCTCCTCTAGATGCCTCAAATATGCCTATGCAAAATAAATGGAATAAAAATTACTATTTTCCTGCACATTAACCACATTAGGTCACGAACTATAACAACCATCCTGTATTCTCCCTATTAAGCACATTATAGTAAAAAATATGTTAATAAATGTGAGGAAAGACGAATTTATAGGCTGGAGGATGGAAAAATGGGCTAATGATATACCTATTGACGGGACCCATCATCACCCCCCTTCTAAAGGTGTTTCTCACCCTTTGAGCAACTTACTCACTGATATGTAGCTCATGCATAGCCCTGGTGGCCTCTCAGACTTTCCAAGGCACCCCAGATGGTGTGCTTTATTATGGATAAAGACCTGAATTTTCCTCTATTGTTTCCCACTCCCTTTGTTCCTCTGCCTCATCTCTTCTTTCCTGTAAGCCTAATAATAAGGGGCGAATGAGCTTTAACTATCTAATTAATATTCAAACTTTGAACAATTTCCTTGTAGAGTGGGGTTCTTTCTAGGGAATTCCTTAACCTTTCAAGGGAGTGGTATTCACTGATTTTTAGACTTTGAGGTAGAGCATGCCATCTCCTTTGGTAGGCCTGCAAAATCGCAGTCCCAAAAAGCCTAAAAATGTCTTCAAAATGGAGGATATCTTACTCTTATTTCTCTAGGTAGCAAGGGGATAGTTGAGTGTCTGCAGAGATGAGGCTATGGTTGCTTATGACAGCCTTGGGACTTAATAATTATACTCTGATATATATGGGCTCACTTTCTTCCTTGGCCATAACCTTATTCACTTCCTCAACCCTTGATTCCTCATCGACTAGCCAAGAGGCTAAGGCCATTAAATGTGCATCTCCCAACCTTGAATTGGGGTACCAAAAGTTCATGTTTTTGAGGATCATATTATGCATATAGAACTCAACTAATTTGGCACTATCTTCAATGTTGATATGTTGTAAAAAATCAATAAAATTCCTCTAGTCTTGACATAGGAGAGAGCCATATTGTGCCAAATTTTTAATTTGAAAATACAACCATTTTTATTTGAGGAAGATTTCATATGATTTGGATGGTTGTCTGCATTGCATGGCCTCCATGGTCAAGATTTCCATGGTGGAAATTTGTGCTTCCTTCTGCTATAGGTTCTCTCCTAGCCTCTAGTTTCATAATTGCAGCTTCTTGCTCATGATTGACTCTTTGAATCTTAAGTCAACCATTTCTTCACCGATATTATTCATTTTTTCTTCCATGAGGCTCACATCCTCAACTTTATTTGACTTAGCAATTTGAATCCACTGATGAGTTTGACTTCTCTCCTTTTCTATCTCAAGTAGGACGGGGACTGCAAAATTTTCAGGTATGATTCTGTTGATGGGGAAAAATTGTCCGGTCAACAGTAAAGGATCTCCCCGGTAAAAATTCCCGATTAGACTCTGAACCGTTTGTGATAGGGATCCCGTCCAGAGTGTGGGTCCAACTAACGCTGAATATTCTTTCTCTTCGACACAAATGAGCCCTGCAGAGTTATACACATGCAATTATTGATACAAGGCGAAATATCGATGACAGTCAATGAGCGTAAAACACTACAAATAGTAAGATAAATAGAAACAAGCAGCTGAAGGAGATGATGTTAGCAACATATCGTTAGGGTCATGTTTGTAAAATTTGTTCGAACCATAGAAGAAACAGTTCTGCCTGGCAAGAACAACCTATACTTAAGCATTTTCATGAATAAGATAGATGTAAATAATGAAGTTACAAACATCTCCTAGGTAAACAACATATCATCATTAACACATTCAGTGAGCTGAAATGCATAAAGAGTATAAGCAGAAAACGCAGATCGGTTAATCATAAGATATCAAACATATAAGAGAGAATATTCATAGTATCAAAACATCGATTTTCATTAGATCCAAAAGTGGATTTAAGACAAATGCTTGTATTCATTCAAAGGGTCTGTTCAATGCTTTACAACTCTCCTCTCTCCTTTGGAGTCCAAAAATAAATCCCTTTTACAAGTCCCCGAAGGGAGTATATATATGACAAAAATGACCCTTGGGTATCTTGACTTTTCGCCTTCCCGCCTGTTGGCATGCTTTGCGACCTGAAGGAAAAAGCGACCTGCGACCTTGTACTTAGATGTGACCTACGACTTGATCGTGGATGATGCGACCTGCAACCCCTACCGTGGGCTGTGACTTAACCTGGTCATGGGAGCATGTGCGTGATTGCGAGGTCGGGAACATCTACTTGCTGCTCTTTAAGGAAATCCCGCCATGATTGATAATCTGCAGCAACTGGGGAGATTAGAGGAGTATCTTCCCTTAACCTGTGCAGGCATTCTAAGGAGTTTGGGATCAAAGTTTCTCTTTTGAGCGTGACTTGGTTTGATAAGGAAGCTAGCTTGGTATAAATCCAGACTTGCATCACGATGGATTTAACCAAATTTTCCTGCGATGCCGGAAGATCAGGAGTAGCAACGGCTTGTCTAATAGGTTGCAGAAATGCTTGAATGTCTTGATTCACCTGTTCCCATGTCTTTTCTTCGCCCAGTGTACCTAGAGAAGGGATGTGGTGTAGCTCAGCAATTGAGTCAATACCACTGATCAAATGTTCATAGGCAGTCATCACCTTCTCTAGGTCTTTGAATAACTTCTCATTGGATTGCACCTTCATGCGAATTTGGACTTTGTCGTTCTGAGTGCGAATCCAATATTTTCTGGGCAAAGTATCAGGAGCTTGAAGATACCTGTTTTTCCATTCTAGCATTATATCCAAGGCTATGGAGGCTTCTTTCAGTTGCTCGTTCCTTTTCTTGGTCTCTACTTGAGCTCTCAGTAGAGGTGCAACTGTTTGATTTAAGGTAAACATTTCCTTGTATACCTACCTCATGGTGGATTCCAGTGTCACCAACTATCTTTGAACAGTGAGTGGTACTTCATTAATAAGGGTACCCCTATCCTGAAGCTGTTGGACTTCTTCCTTTAATGCCCTTTTTTCTTGCTCTGATCTAGTTGCCCTTTGTTCGGAGTCTTGTAATCTGTTTTGTAGGGATAGAATTTCCATACTGATTCGGCTCACATTTTCTTCCGTGGCTATGGCGAAAGCAGTGCCGACTGATGCTATCATCACTCGATTGGTCCTGGTGTCCAGGACTATATATTTTTCTGTTGTGGCTGTGAAGGGTGCGACAGGATTCCGTGCCATGCATCTCCTCTTTTCCTGCCTGCTTTTGTATGTAAATTGGTCATCAGTGAGTCTAGTTAGATTGAACACTTCTTCCTCCTGCTCTTCAGAGGTACCCAGTTTTGAGAGCACAAAACACATATTGGTTGCAGAAACTTCGATGGTTGGTAGCTCCATCTGTACACCTATCACTGGGGGAGGTTTATTACTGCCCTCGATGTATTTGGAAGAATTTTCTTTCGACCTTCGATCTTCTTCCTCTCTTCTCTTTTGCTCTGCTTCTTCTTCGAGTTGTCGCTTTTCCTCTGCTCTATCTTGTTCTTCCTTTTTTTTGTGTTCAACTTCTGCCTTATCTAGTTCTATTTTGAGCTGACGCTCAACCTCTGCTTTTTTTTCCTCTTCTTATTTTCTTTTGTGTTCAGCTTCCACCTTATCTAGTTCAATCTTGAGCTCATGCTCAGCTTCTGCTTTCGCTTCCTCTTCTTCCTTTCTTTTGCAGGTGTCTTCCGCTTGCTTTTTCCTTTGTTCTGCCTTTAGGTGTTTCTTACGTTTATCCTCCTCATCTTTTGCTCTCTCTTCAACTTCTCGTTGAGATTTTGCTTCCTTTTCTCTCTATTGGGCAGAAGAGTTATGGCCTGTTTTGGTTCGGGGCTTCTTGGCCTGGGAAGACGAGGCTCCTCCTAATTCGTGGATTCTCTCTTCCAAAGTGTGATCATCTTGGTCATCCTGATTGGTCAATTCCTCTAGAGTGATCTCCCTGTCCTTATTGTACCGGTTTTTATCTCATCTTAATTTGGGCAGTCGGTATGTTGTAGCTCCATTTAAATTTGGCCGTTTACGATGGCGGGGGACTATACTCTCAAGATCGTATGTACGTTGATCCAAAGGCAATGAGAAATAATCCAATGATTTGTAGCTTCCGCCTCTACTTCTCCAAAATCATGTTGTATAAGCATTGATAGTGAGCAAAGTGTAGGCCATGGCTTCTTTTTACCTTTAGTGAGAACCTTCGAAAAACCGGATGTCATCTGAAAACATGTTTACGAAGTAGCATTCTTTCGGTGACGAATCGAGCATTGCATGGGGGAGCCTTGAGTGAACCAAAGACTCGAATGAAGAGTGCCCTCTACAAACGGAAACCAATGTGCCACCTTGTTTATCGTTTTCATGGCTCGCCAGGACATGCATGGGGTATCCTTACCGAATAATTTCCCGTAGAGTGCAGGGATGAAACCATGTGCGATCGGATCTATATCCTGCGTATATTTGGAGTCCCAAAATACCTGCAACTCCTTGTGGATTGGGTGGGTGTGCTCCTAATCCCAGTTGTGAGCACATCCCTCGAAATGGCACCTGGCACAAACTGCATCCAATAGATAGGAGGCCATGTAAAATTCTGATGAGTATCCCTCCTCGGGTGCTAGTGCTGTAGATATGTTTTTTTAAGGGCTGCTATCAATAAGCTGGCCCAATTGAAGCGGGTGCCATGTACGGTAAAAAAGTACATAAGAGATACCCAAGAGCCGCTGAAAGTGGTGGTATCAGGATGACCACACATCCTACACAACATAGCTGCTACAAGCTTATAGACCTTCCTGAGGCCTGCTACTTGATACTCCTGGTCCTTCTTGAATTTGAAATTCTCTGGTTCTTCCCACCATCCTCTCAGGGTGTCAGATATGGGAACTACATGGGTAGTGGCCCATTCCTCTATGAATGTTTTCTCCCCGACCGGAAGTGCGTAATAGAATTCCGCATCTTGGCCCTTTAAATTAGCAAATGTTTTCCACTCATGATCGTGAATCACCCAAAACCTAGGGTCGACCCTTTGTAAGATCCATTTGATAATCTCAGCGCATGGGAAAATAGGTGGGTGGGCCCCTGCATAGTGAAGCTTTGATCTCTTAACTTGCACATATACCTTCCGGTCCGGGAGGTCCTCTAGAAACTCAGGTTGTGCGAACTCTTGGTATACTTGATACCAACTCATGCTCTCTCCTTTGCTGAATATACATGTGGTATCTCCATAGATAGGGGGAGGAGACATATGTATTTCACCTTCCGAACTGATGAAGGCCCCATATCACTTGAGGCTGAAGAGATGGAGACGCACTCTAGTTCTGCTTCGAGGTTCCCTGGCATGTTCATAAAACAATCCTAGGATAAGACATATGCCATGTTAATGAATGCTTAAACTGCTTTTAACTTTGCCCAACTAAGGTCAAGAAAGGGGGTGAACCTGTGACCTAACGACCTATTCCCTGGGTCACTGAGTCGCGCTGGTTTAAAACTTTAGAGGAAAGCGACCTTGCGACTAGGTCGGAAGGTCGCTGAGTTGCACTGGTTTAAAAATGATGAAGACGCGACCTTGCGACTTAGCGACTTGCGACCAGGTCGCTGAGTCACAAGGTCGCGACACTTCGGTTTTTAAGCTATACGGGACTTGGCGACTTAGCGACCGAGGACCGAGGTCGCAGGGTCGCGGGGGTTGCAAGGTCGCGGGGTCAGAGGTTGCACTAGGGCTGGGCGGACGATTCTGCACGGTGATGTGGTCCTTTACCCATCTTTTACATAAAGCAATAGAGGGAAAAAGGGAGGAGAAGTGATACTTTTAAGAAGAAACAATGATTTGAGGAAGAGATTGACACAGGGGAGGCTGGTTGGCTTCATCTAAAGGTTTATGAATGAGATTGACAGAGCTAGGAAACTAAGAGGAGTATGTGAGTTCTTAGTGAGTCTCAATAGAGGATAGTCTGTGGTTTTACTAGGCTTAAATAAGGGGGTAGAGGGCAACAAAATAGAAAAGAAGGAAAAAAAAGGAGGATTAGGAAATTTACCCGAGAAAATCGCGCTCTATTTGGCTTGTTAGAAGCGTTTTTTGCTCTCCGTCACGTAGGTGAAATGCGACCCCTCTATATATAAAGGGGTTGCGCGTGCGAGCAATAAATGAGGTCGCTGGGTCGCAATGAAACTGCGTTGACGATATGTGCGACCCCGCGACCTTGCGACCTTGCGACCTAGGGGTCGCGAGGTCGTAGGGTTGCGATTTTTTAAATTTGAGTGCAATATGCGACTTTGCGACTTGGCGACCTGATAGGTTGCAAGGTCGCTAGGTCGCTTATTGGATAAAATGACCTATCTTGTGACTTAGCGACCTAATACTTTTGAAAGATCAAAATTTAGAGTAAACTCCAAATTTCAATGCATCAGGGGCTCAAAAATTTAAAAGGGTGAAATTTTGGAGGTTGTTGTAACGGATTCAACAAATGGTGATTCACTGGTAGGGTCCAGAATCTCTGCCAGCGCTTCATTTAAAAAGAGGGGGGTGGGGGGGGGCAGGTATTTTTAGCGTGCTGTTCCTTCCACCTTGTGGGTCCCAATACTTTCTTCTCTGAGCCTTGTGCGCTTGCTCTTTCCATCTGCCTGCCCTTGGGTGCTGGTACACCGTGTTTTTTTACATTTGAAGATCGAACGGGAATGTTCGGTGTAACCTCAGGGATTTCCAGGATCCAGTATAGTTTATTTTTTCCTTGTTGTGCTGCTCCACTGCCAGCGAACCTGATGGTCCCAACAGAGTCACTACCTAGGAGTCACGGACGTTGCTTCCTTGCCAGCGAGCCTGGTCAGTACCCCGGTGGAGTCGTCGTATCGCCTTTCTACGCAGGAAGCCTTTCTCAATCCTTTACCCTTTATTCATGTGCTAAATTCACTTATTTAAATGTGCTTAAGGCACTTATTTTCTGTGCTCATGGCACTTATTTAATGTGGCGTTAGTCGCCTGGGCGGATGAGGGATCTCGACTTATTTTTCTTGTGAGAGAGGTTGCTCCTGGTCTATACGAGGACTTTCGGGGTTTTCCCGGATATCCTTTCATCACCTGAGGTTAGTTCCTTCCCTTTCCTGTCTAGTAATCTATTCAACCAAAACATTTCTTTCACACAGTAGTCCCTTGAGCCAGCATACTGGGCAAGCTACTGCGTTTTGGTTCGAGGGACCCTAGTCATGTTTTTGCCATTGGGTTTCAGTCACAAGTGAGATTGGGCCACCTTTGCGTTCTGGGGGAGATTATACACCAGCATAGATTCTGGCTTAGTATGCCATTTGAGTAACTTCTATATCCCCTTTCAATATTTGGATGCCAAAGAAAAGAAAAGGTTAATGGGAGCTTATGTGAAACAAGCGATTTATTGAAAACAAGAATGGTAAAGAGTGACAGAAACAAGACAAACTATGGTACAGGGTGTGGTGACGGTCCCTAGGGGCTGTTAGGTGAAATAGTGCTTAAGGTGGTGTCCATTCACAGGGAGGACCTCAATCCTCCCCTCAAGGATTTGTAACCTGTAAGTGTGAGAACCGACCTTTTCTCTGATCTGGAAAGGGCCTGTCCATAATGCATGGAACTTGGAGTGTTTCCCTTAATCTTCATGAGCTTTATCCCATTAGAGGACAAGGTCACCCACTTCTAAAACCTTGTCCTCGGCTGACTTCTTGTCGAACCATCGTTTTATCCGACTCTGGTGGATGGCGAATTTTTCCTGAGTTTTTCCTTTCCTCCTCAAGTTTCAATAGTGTGTCTATTTGGGCTTGAAAAGCAGGGCAAGGAGTGCCATGAGTCTCATGAGATAATCGAAGGGCCGAGAGAGACAAGTTGGGAGGAAGGATAGCCTCTTTTCCATATACGAGGAAGAATGGGGAGGTGCCTAGGGAAGGTTTGGGTGTGACTCGATCAACCCATAGGGCGTTGTGGAGTGCCCTATGCCAATTTCGTTGTTGGGACAACAGAGTATTTTTGATGATGCGGATTAGGTTCTGGTTGGTTGACTCGGTTAACCCGTTTTCTTGAGGGTAATAGTTGGCAGAGTGTTTAAGCACGATACCATTTTCCAGATCAAAATCATATAATTTCAATGATGAGAAATATGTTGCATTATAAAAAACAAGGGAGGTTGAAACGCCAAACCTGATCATGACACATTGGGTGATGAAAGCTATTACCTCTTGATCATTGACTTGACGTAATGGTACCGCTTCAACCCACCTTGTGAAGTAGTCAGTGGAAGTGAGGACGTATCTATGTTTCTTGGAAGAGTGTGGCAGGATCTCTCCAATCACGTCCAACCCCCATTGTTGAAACGGTTCTTCCACTGCGACAGACTATAACGAGGCTGAAGGCCGTATATCTCTATTTGTGAAATTTTGGCACTGTTGGCATTTTTAGACATATGCATGTGCATCTTTAAACAAAGTAGGCCAATAGAAACCGGTACACATGATCTTGTGAGCAGTGGTGTCCCCTCCATAGTGTCCCCCTGTGGGGCCATCGTGAAGTTATTCCAACACTTTCTGTGCCTCATCCCATTCAAAAAATTGCAACAAGACATCGCTATGATGTTTGCGAAATAAATTACCCTGCACCAGCTGGTAGGATACAACTTTCAATCTCAAGGCACGCTTCTGCTTGGTAGTTAAAGCGAGACACATGGTGCCGTGTTTCAAATATTGCTGGAGATCTACGTACCAAGAGGAGGTATCTTGCGAGGCTGTGCTGTCAGTTTGATACATATCGATTTCGTGTTCCCAATTTTCTTCCTCACTACCCCGTGAGTCTACTGCCTCTGCGGCCATACGGTACAATCCTTGGCATTTTATAGTGTGTGCTGGCTTGAATTCCAGGTCATACTCTTGGAGGCATGTCATCCATTTGCCTCGTCTCTCGCCTAGCTCCTGTTGTACGAATAGTGAGCGCATAGCCGGGTGGGGTACAAAGACTGTGACATGATTCTTCAAGATATATGGCTTGAAGTGTTTAACTGCCTTGTATACTGCGTAAGCTTGTTTGTCAATATCTGGATAGTTTAGCTTGGCACCCGGTAACCCAGTACTCATAAATGATATAGGTCGCTCATTATTGTTGTCATCTTTCTGAGTGAGGACGGCTACCAAAGATGAATCTGAGGCAAAGGTATACAAGATAAAGCCTTTTTTGAAATCTGGACTGTGCAGAGCGGGTGCTTCTGCGACATCTTGTTTGATGTTATTGAACGCTTATTTCTCAGGAAGATGCCACTTAAAATCTGCGTTCTTCTTAATCATGCCTTGCAATGGTTTCACGATTTGGGAAAAATCTGATATAAACTTTTGGACGAAGTTGATTTTGTCGAGGAAGGACTGCATAGCTTTCTTACCACTTGGGGGTGGTATCTGAGCGATGAATTTCGCACGTTCTGGGTCCACTACTATGCCGTCTCGAGTTATTATGTGTACTAATAAGTTCCCCTCAGTGACGACGAAAATGCTTTTCTTCGGGTTCAGGGAGATCTCGTACTTCCGACACCTTTCAAAAATATGCTTGAGGTGGTGTAGGTGGTCAGATATGTGCTTGGAGAAAACTGTGACATCGTCAAGGTATACTACCACGCTTTTCCTGATGAGTCCCCTTAAGGCGATGTCCATAGCTCTTTGGAAGGTAGTACCGGCATTAATCAGGCAAAAGGGAATGCGTCTGAATGCGAAAGTTCCCCATTTCGTTCTGAATGTGATTTTGAGTCTATCGGGATCGGCCACTAGTACTTGATTATATCCTGAAAATCCATCCAATAGAGAGAAAATTTCCGACCTTGATACAGTTTGAAGGATTTGCTCCATAGGAGGGACCGGATAGTTGTCCTTGTCGTAGGCTTTGTTTAAATTCCGGAAGTCTACACACAGACGGATGTCGCCGGATTTATTTCGAACAGGGACCAAGTTTGACACCCAGGTTGAATGTCTAACTTTAAAAATTATTCGCGCATCCAAGAGTTTCTTTAGTTCATTTTGGATCATTGGTTCTAAGGCGGGGTGTACTTTTCTTAGTTTCTGTTGAAAAGGCTTCACTCCTTCCTTCATGGGTATGATGTGCTAGATGATCCGTGTATCATAAGTTCGAAGCTCCTCATATGTCCAAGCAAACACATCTCGGTACTTCTTAAATAATTCGGTGAATGCTTGCTCCTCCTGAGGGTTGTGTGTTTGTGCTCAAATTAGTGTTCCTAAGTTGAGGTCATTAATTTTCAACCAGGGCTAGTAAACTGCTGAAGTGTGGTGCACTATATGTGCATAGGTATTTGTTTCTCACTACGTTATGTTTAGTGTTTTATGATGTTTTTGGTTTTATGGTTTTATGTTTGAAAAGGGAAAGAACTAAGTGCTGGTGAAAAGAAGCTATTGGTTATATTAAAACAGAACAAAGCCTAAACTATGGATGGCAAACAACAAATTCAAAGCTTGATAATGACTTCATTGCAAGGAAATAAATCACAACATGAGCTTGAACTTATCCAATTCATTCATTAAAGATGTGTTGGAAGAGCTTGAGAAATGGACAAGTTAAGTGTAAATGAAGTTCTCCTAAATAAACAATCAACTCACAATATTACAAAAAAAATGGTTATTTGTAACACAGTAAGGTTTATATTCTAGATTAACCTATGATGCTGAAGTTACCCTATTCTGCAACTTGACTTATCACTACTAGGCCTTATTCAGAAGTTTAGAGATTTTCTAGAACAATGTTTGGGAAAAAGGCTATAGGTGAATTTGTAAAAGATTTGCAGAATAATCAAAGCCTTAAACTGATATTACTGACCCCTGTTCATGTGATGATGTATCAAAATAAATTCAGAACAAAAGTAAGTTGTAAATAATGAAGCTCGAGAGACTAATTTTGACAACTAGTACTACTTGAAATACAATGGATAACACTAGGCTAGAACACGGTCTATCAATCTTAAAATACAATGACTACAACTAAACTAGAATGCCATTAATCTTTTCTTGAAACAAAATGAACTGAGACTGAACTAGAGTGCTACTAATCTACTTGAAGTACAGTGAACAAAGTTAAACTAGAATGCCATTATCAAACTTGAAATGTAGTGACAGAGCTGAACTAAATGCAATCAACCTCCGGAGTGTTATAACTAAATTAACATGCAACTAGTCTATGGAATTCTACAACCCATCTCGTTCAATATGAATGATATTTTGGAAGAGTTTGTAAAAACAAGTCTGGATGTATTATTCAATGCAATTGAACATAAACATAAGATTTGAAAGAAAATACAACTAGGATCTAAGATACCACAGCTATTTCTTATTCATTGTTAATGATGTTTTGGAAGAGTTTGTAGGAGTAAGACCGGCTATGACACTTAGTGTAAACAAGCATAAATCATAAAATTCGAAAGGAAATGCAACTAAAATCTACAACACCATAGCTATGCCTTATTCATCGTGATGATATTTTGGAAGAGTTTATAAGAGTAAGTCTAGCTGTGATGATTAATGTAAACAAATATGAAACATAAACTTCAAAAACTTGCTTAAGCTAGAAATGAAAAACGAGACTAAAATACTTATCTAAACCGTATGAACAAAGCTGCTCAGGTAGCAGGGGCCCTCTACCACCGGAGTAGCACGCAAAATCTACTTCAATATTGACTCAGCGCTTTCAATAAAATGATGCTTCTTTCATTAAAAGAGAAATTACTTCAAAACAGAGTGTTTTCAGACTTCTGAAATCTAGCAATCAAACACAAAATCTAACCTTGTCCCTCGGTTTCCCGAGCCATATTTATAACAAAATTACATAAATGTCTTGAGATAACCTAGGGATAATTGTCTTTCCAAATAAAAATCAAACTAGGACTCTGATGGTGGTCTCATAATATGATTAAGGACATCTGGACTGTCCTTGTCCTATTAGGAGTCTATCTCCTAGTTTGAGTTCCCACGTGCATAACCACCTACAAAATTCCGTTCAAACTTCGTGGAGAGCAAAAAATGATGAGGGAATGATGTGGAATACGACCATATGTGTTTTTCTCTGAGATGACACCTGGAACCTGCGTAGACATGAAGACAGCTGCAGAATCGGAAACTAGCTACAGAATGTCTGCATTCTGTAGCTAGATCTAGTTAAAAAAGTACTACAATGACAAAATCATAAAAACATAGCAAGTTAGTCATGATATACATTCTTAAAGCAATTTTAATTAATTCTATTGATCATTTGAGCCTGTAATTAATAATGGACAAAGGAAATGGAGTGGAATGTGGTGGAAGAAATAACATCTTTGGAGCTCAACATACCCCCACTGCTAGGTTCTTGCATGTCCTCATGCAACTATTCCATGAACTCTGAGACCTCTGCAAGGACATCCAACCCTCTTCTTCTGCTTTTCCTGGCAGTCAAAGGCCTTCTGGGCTTCCTTATGACTAACTTGAATCTAAAATTTGTGAGTTCCCTGGTTAAATTTTTATTTTTCTTCTTCAATTTTTTCACTAGCCTTGTACAACTTTTGCATTTGTAGAGACAGAGTTGAATTCATATCAGTTTTCAGTTTAACCTGCTCTCTCAGAATTTCATTCTCATTCTTGATATGCCTGTTGAGTATTTCTAACTCATATTTATCTCTCCTTAGGATATCAACTGCAGATTTTGGTGGACTAGGAGTTCTGTCTCTACTTTCTGAAGCTCTTTTCTCTAATGTCTCAACATAGTTGTAAATTTCTTGTTGTGCTGGGTCTATTTCAGGAGCTCCTTCATCAAAATCCTCCTCAGTAGGTGTTTCTTCATCCTCTATGTTTATGACTCCAGTTTTTCTAACCTTTGTTTTCTTTAGTATCCCTCTAAGTCTGTGGCTCCGTCTTGGTTGAGATGGTCCTTCTCCTTTCTCTCTGGCAAATTTTCTTATTATCCTCTCTTTCTTAAGCTGCTTCCTAATCTGAGCCAATTTCTCAAAAATAATTTCTTCACTGCCTTCTTGTATTGTTTTACCAGTTTCAGTTTTGGAGGTTTTCCATCTTCTGCTTCTTTTTGTAGGTTTGTCTTCAGGTGGAGGTTCCTTGGGTTCTTTAAAGTGATTTCTCACTAAGAACTCTTCCCAATTATCTCCCATTTTTCTCAAATGATGTTCAATCAAAATTTTGACTAAACCATGGTGGTATAAGGTTGTTTCTAGAAATTGAACTCTCTTTTGAACACTTGAGGCCATTTTATTTAAACTATGAAGCAAGAAAAAGGGCAAATTGAGTTCTTCTTCTAAGAAATGCATTATCAACCGAATATGATAAACATAGAAGGTACCATATCTTCCTTCACAAGTGATGAATTTTTGCAAGATAAGCAACATGTTCCTCCATTTGTTCTTTAGTGCGGAGCTAGGGATACCCTTTTTAAAAATGGAAACATCCATACCTGGTGACTTGAGTATCTGCTTCCATGTCTCGTTATGAAATTCTCTATTCTTGAACCACCTTTCTCCTTGTCTGGGAAATTCTGTTGCTTCTGCAATGGAGGCTTCTGTAATGGTGAATTTAATATCTCCTATCTCGACCTCAGCTCCATTGAAGGACCGTGCAAACGTTTTAGTCACCTCTTTGTGAAAACCACTGAATTTTTCAAAGAATTTCAACCACCCTGCTTGTTGTAACATTTCTCTAATTTGAGGATAACCTTCCAAGTACTTAGTTCCAACCGGTTTGGTCCTCACTATGAGACCCATAACTTCTCTTTCCAACCTTCAAATTGTTGCTCCTCTGTTCACGGTGACAATGGCTGTTACAGAGATGTTTTTTCCCCACAGATGTTTCCTCTGTTTTACAGACTGAAATGGTTAAGAGTTGGCTACGGGAAAGAATGATATGGAGTGATTACGGAATGAATATAATGAGGTGAGGATGATGTATATGAGTTGAAAGATATCACGGAAGAAAAGACCGCGGAGATATTTTGTAACAAATTCAAAATCATCATTAAATGCTTTGGCCTAGTGACGTGACTAATCCAATCACTTCAGCACTTTAACCGTTTAGATTTTTAAATGATGATCGGATATGGGATTTGAAATGGTGGAATAGAAGGAGTTTTATCCAAAGTTTCTACGGGAGGTTTGTTAGGCATGATCAACAAAATTAATTAAAACAACTTTTTGAATTATTCATAACTTAACTATACTAAAATTTTTCATGATATGTCATTATAATCAGAACTTTTACCTTTGCCTTTCCTCTGATTTTTGTGATCTTTATATGCTTTTTTCTCCCCTGAAAATCATTACTTTTGAGTCTTCATAACTCCCTTGATTTTGCTTGTTGTCATGGATATGCAGGATCATTTTATTGCAGATCAGGTGATTATTGGACAGTGCTTTCAGGATCTTTGGCTGCAGAATGTCTATCTGGCTGCAGAATGTCTGACTGGCTGCAGAATGTCTAACTGATTGCAGAATGTACCTGTAGAAGACTTGAAACATGAAATGGAATGGTTTGGAGCATGAATGGAATGTTGTATGGAATGAGTGAAGATGGATAATAAAATATGGTGTAATGGAATATGAATGAAGTGAATAATGGAGTGGAATGGATCACAACTTATGAAATGGAGTGAAGTATGAGAAGTGGCCTACAATTCATGATATGTATTATTCAATTGCAGAAAAACATCAAACTTAAAAATCTGGGATGGAAATGAGGTGGACTATGGGATGAAATGAATGAAGTGTGGATGAATGAATGAAATGGAGTATGGATGAATGAATGAAACAGAATATGGATGGATGAAATGAGATGGACCATAAGTGAAATGGATCTGCACTTATGATTTTGTAACAACTTCTTGCAGAAAAAGAACAAATTTGAAAAGCTAAAGTGTCAGAAAGATTCTGATTTTCACTCTACCTTTTCTGTATAAACATGCTAATCAGTGATTAGTTTTCATGTTTATACTTTTTTTTTTTTCAATAAAATGATTTCAGAAAATTCAATTAAGTTGATGAAGAAGAAAGATTCTTCTTCATTAACTTCACATAATTGTTTTCCTGGAACTTCTTGACAAATTCTTCTCTTGAAAGTGGCTTATGATACAACTTCAATCTATGACCATTCACAAGAAAAGTGACCTCTTCTTCATCTATTGTCCTAATTTGTCAAAAAATTTCACAATTTCATATGGCCCAAGCCAATGTGTTTGGAATTTACCTTGAAAATATTTGAACTTTGAATCAAACAAGAGAGCCCAGTCACCTTCTTTGAACTTCTTTTCCTTGATGTACTTATCATGCCATCTAGTCCTTTGTTGTTGGACTATACTTGTTTTCTGAACTGCATCTTGTCTGATCTCATCCAATTCATTAATCTGCTCCAATCTGTGCTTTTGTGCCTTTGTTAGATCAAGTCCTAGCTGAACTGCCATTTTGAAAGTTTGAATCTGGAACTCTATGGGAAACAAAACTTGCTTTCCATAAACAAGTTCATAAGGAGTATGACTTTTTGTGCTTCTCCATGTAGTTCTATAGGCCCACAAGGCTTCAGGAAGCCTATCTTCCCAATCTCTTCTATGTAAATGAACAGTCTTTGTTAGGATCCCTTCAATGACCTTATTAGTAGATTCCACTTGACCATTTGCTTGTGGATGATAGGGAGTAGATTTTTTGTGTCTGAGTCTGTACCTCTCCATCATTTGTTCCACTAGCCTTGATGTGAATTGAGCTCCTTGATCTATAACAATTTCCCTTGGGACACCAAAACGAGTAAAAATATCCTCAAAAAGAAAATTAACTACAGATGCTTCAGTAGCAGAAAGTAATGGCTTGGCCTCTACCCATTTGGTAACATAATCAGTACAAACTAATATATATTTCTTTTGTCTTGATGGAGGACTAATAGGTCCTACAAAATCTAAAGCCCATTTCTCAAAAGGTTCAATATGTACCTGAGGCTGCAATGGCATCTCACTTGAAGGAGAAGGTTTCCCTACCCTTTGGTAGCTTTCACACCTTTTGACATACTCTTTAGCATCTTTAAAAAGGGATGTCCAATAGTATCTTATGACTCTTCCCATTAGCAGCATTGATTTGTTCATTAGGTATCTAATTGCAGAATGATCAGTGTGAATAAAAGTTTCATAGCCTGTTATATAGTGTCTAAATTTGTTTATGGCATGAACAACAGCTAAAAACTCTTTTTCAGTTACAATATAGTTTAACTCTGCAGGAGTCAAATTTTTACTGGTATAGTAGATGGCATAAGGAATCAGGTCTTTTTGTCCCAATACTGCTCCTAGAGCTGTATCTGAGACATCTGTTGAAATATGAAAAGGTAACTTCCAGTTAGGTCCCCTTAAAATAGGTGCTTCAGAAATTTTTGTTTTCAGGGTCTCAAAGGCTAACTGGCAATCAAAATTCCATTTGAATTCATAGTCTTTGGTAAGTAATTTGAAGAGTGGAGATGCTATCTTGGTGAAGTTTTCTATAAATCTTCGATAATATCCTGTAAATCCTATAAAACTCCTAACATATTTTTGACAACTTGGAATAGATAAGTTAGAGATGACTTCAACTTTTGACTCATCAACTCTAATCCCATCCCCTGAAATGTGATGTCCTAAAACAATTCCTTTAGTAAACATCATAAAACACTTTTCATGACTAAGTGAAAGATTTGCTTCTTTACATCTCTCTAAAAAATTTTCCAAGTTTGCTAAGGCTTATTCAAATGTGTTTCCATAAACTGTGAAATCATCCATATATACCTCTACACAATCATGTATTAGATCTGAAAAAATTCCTAGTACTGCCCTTTGAAATGTTGCAGGTGCATTGCATAATCCAAATGGAAATACTCGATAAGCATAGGTACCCCAAGGACAGGTAAATGTGGTTTTGTCTTGATCCTCAAGTGCTACTTGAATTTGATTATAACCACTAAACCCATCTAGAAATGAGAAGTACTTTTTGCCAGCTAAGGTATCTAACACCTGATCTATGAAAGGTAGGGGAAAATGATCTTTAAGAGTAGCTTTGTTTAATTATCGGTAGTCAATACATACCCTCCATTTACCATTTTTATTTGGCACAATTACCAAAGGAGAAACCCACTGACTATCTGAAATGGGATAGATAAAGTTGACATTTAACAATTTCTGCAATTCTTCTTTAACAATCTCCCTAAAATTTGGATTCATCCGTCTTTGAGGTTGTCTGATTGGTTTACAATTTTCCTCTATGTAGATGTGATGAGTGCAAGTCTTAGGGCTTATCCCTTTCATATCAGTGTACTCCCATGCATATGCAGAAGAATGTCTCTGTAAGATCATGACTAGCTCTTCTTGTTGAGATTTCTCTAGGTTCTTGTTTATGTTTAAAGTTTTGCTTGGAAATATCTCAATTGTAGAGCTGCCAAATTTATCCATGGAATAAAGAGACATCTGTCTTGATGATAAAAACTCAATGTTGGATTCTTCTTGAAATTTTTCATGCTTATATTCCGAAGAGGATTCAAATTTTTCTAAGGTATTCAAAATCTGGCTATCTTCACTAATTTCTGAAATTGTGAAGAGAGGTTGTAAGTATTCTTCATCCTCTATCCATTGAGTATCATCTAATTCTGTAATTGTTTTTGCTGGAGGATACAAGGTAAATTTATTGGTTGAACTACCATCAGAGATGTACATATCACCGGATCTACAACTAATGAAAGCATAAGCTATAGCTAACCAAGGTCTTCCTAATATAATAGGATGCCCTCCTAGATTATTCTTAGGAGTTAGGATCATAAAATCCACAGGATACTCCCAAGAATCTAGGGACACTGGAATGTCTTCTATTACCCCATCAGGTTTGATCACAGATCTATCTGCTAATTGTAATAATGTGGGTGTAAAAAGAAGATTAGGAAGTTTCAATTTATCCATGATTTGTCTACTCATGATATTGATTGCTGCTCCTAAATCAATAAGTGTGTTTTGGATCTCAATTCCATTGATGTGAATTTTAACAACTGGATTTTCTGGGTCTAGATACTTTGGAATAGCAATCTTACCCATCATGATATCTGCTATTTTTCCTGCCAGTTGAATTTTCTTTGTCTCTCTTATTCTTTTTCTTGTTTTCTTCATGCTCAACTACTTTATTGTCTTTGCTAAAATTGGAATTTTTTTGATAGCTTGTAATAATGGAATCTTAATACAGAAATTTCTCAACTCATCTAGGAAATCATAAATAGGCACCATAATTTGTTTTTCTACACCTCTATCGATTTGTAATCTTTCTGGAAAGGGAGGTGTAGGGGTGGATGTTGATGGCTTCTCTAATACAGGAGTTGAAATTATTGGTTCTTTTTGTTTTGGTTTTTCAATGTTTGGGTCCTGAAAATATGTGTCTTCTTCAAGACTTTTATTTTCCCGTAGAGAATCTTCCTCAGAGTTTTCTTGTTCTTGTATGATCACAGACGGTTTCCTCTTTTAAAGTATTCTTCCAGACCTAAGTTGAACATTACTAAGGTCTAGAGGAGTAATTAAATAAGTTGGAAACTGTTGGCCTTCTATCATGTATGTATTCTGAGGATTTTTATTGTTGGGGTTTGGTATGGGTTGAGTAGGCAACTGATTTGATTTCTGAGGAAATGGTAATGGGAGTGGTTGATTTTGATGTTGTGGGTTGTGAGGATTCTGTTGAGGATTTTGTTGAGGATTTTGAGGAGAAAAATGTGGGTATGGTGGATATTGATAGTACTGGGAGTATCTTCCATAGGGATTTTGTGCTCCTTGTGCCCAAGCTTGAGATTGATTTTGAAATTGGGGCCAAGGTTGCTGCCAAGAATTCCAGTTTAGTGGAGGTTGATTATACAATTGATCATGGAATCCTTGTGTTTGAGGTCCTTGCCAAGGCCTTCTAGAGACAAAATTGAGAGATTCTATGGAATTTGTAGGAGTTTCCTCTTGAAAGACAGCTTTAAGACCAGGAAGTGAAGGACATCTCTTGGTTTCATGTTTTTCTGAACAAATTACATAGGTCTCTACAACTTTTGCATCCAAAGGACATTCTCTCAAGGCATGCTTCTTTCTACATTTGGGACAAAAGATTGCTAAAGCATCAGATTCAGCTTTTTGCTTGTTTTGTAACTTAAGGGTGTCTATTTGTTCACTAAGACTCCCTAAGATTTCAGATTTGAATTCATCAAGCATATGCCCTATCTCTGCCCTACTTACTGTCCCAGAAGCAGACTTACTTGCCCTTGCAAGAGCAGGGTCTCTTGGACCTTTTACAGTTTTGGATTTCCCTCTTGAAAGGTTGATACATAACTCAGATATTTCGGGTAATGTGAGCTGATATATATCCCATTTTCCCATCATTTTAGGGATATCCATCCATTCATCCCTAATTTTCTTCAACAAGAGAGCTTTTAAGGTGTCTTGATCTAAGTTCTCCATTTTTTCTCTTTTGATGTTGTAATGAAATCTCTCCAACAAATCTTCCAGGTTTTCATCTTCTTTTTGTATCATCTTGAACACTTCCTCCTTATGATTGACTGGCATACAATAATCCAAATACCTCTCTAGAAATGCTTGTTTCATATCTTCCCATGTCCTAATAGAACTATTGATCAAACTCATAAACCACTTCAATGCTGCTCCTTTCATTGTTGAAGGAAATAGTTTAAGTTTTTGAGCATCTTGTAAGTAGTCATAAGTTCTACATAGGACTTCAAATTCAAATAGGAAGGTTTCAGGATCTTCAGTTTTAAGTCCATAGAAGTTTGGAAGGACAGAGGGTGAAATTTTTTTCATAGTTGTATTGGTTTCTTCATCTACTATGGGAAACCCAAAAGAGCTTCCCATTTCTCTTCTACCTCTTCCTCTACCTCCTTCTCCTTCTGCACCTCTACCTCCTTCTCCTCTACCTCTACCTCTACCCCCTCCAAATAATGTGTGTTCTCCATTAAAGACTCCTCCTCCCCCTTCTTCTGCCATAGTTGATTCTTGTGTGGAAGTGGAAAATTTTGTGTCTCTAGCAGGGATCCTTGAATCTTCTTCTAAGACAGGTTCAGTGGATGAAGTGGAAGGTCTTTCTAATGGAATATCTGATCTTAAGTCTTCTGGAAGTCTAGGATCAGTAAGGATGGAATGTGGGTCTGAGTTGGAGGTGTACTGGCTCTTGGTCTGGGTGAAACAAGAGGTGTTCTAGGAATCAAGCTTCTGCTTCTTATGAATCTACCCCTTGAGTCTCTCTCTCTACGCATATCATTGTTTTTTTTTTTTTTTTTTTGGAGTTAAGGAACAAGGCTACCTAGTTACACTTCCCCGGCAACGGTGCCAAAATGTTTGTGCTCAACTTAGTGTTCCTAAATTGAGTTCATTAATTGTCAACCAGGGTTAGTAAACTGCTGAAGTGTGGTGCACTATATGTGCCTAGGTATTTGTTTCTCACTACGTTGTGTTTAGTGTTTTATGATGTTTTTGGTTTTATGGTTTTATGTTTGAAAAGGAAAAGAACTAAGTGCTGGTGAAAAGAAGCTATTGGTTATATTAAAATAGAACAAAGCCTAAACTATGGATGGAAAACAACAAATGCAAAGCTTGATAATGACTTCATTGCAAGGAAGTAAATCACAACATGAGCTTGAACTTATCCAATTCATTCATTAAATATGTGTTGGAAGAGCTTGAGAAATGGACAAGTTAAGTGTAAATGAAGTTCTCCTAAATAAAAAATCAACTCACAATATTACAAAAAAATGATTATTTGTAACACAGTAAGGTTTCTATTCTAGATTAACCTATGATGCTGAAGTTACCCTATTCTGCAACTTGACTTATCACTACTAGGCCTTATTCAGAAGTTTATAGATTTTCTAGAACAATGTTTGGGAAAAAGGCTATAGGTGAATTTGTAAAATATTTGCAGAATAATCAAAGCCTTAAACTGATATTAATGACCCCTGTTCATGTGATGATGTATCAATATAAATTCAGAACAAAAGTAAGTTGTAAATAATGAAGGTCGAGAGACTAATTTTGACAACTAGTACTACTTGAAATACAATGGATAACACTAGGCTAGAACGTGGTCTATCAATCTTAAAATACAGTGACTACAACTAAACTAGAATGCCATTAATATTTTCTTGAAACAAAATGAACTGAGACTGAACTAGAGTGCTACTAATCTACTTGAAGTACAGTGAATAGAGTTAAACTAGAATGCCATTATCAAACTTGAAATGTAGTGACAGAGCTAAACTAAATGCAATCAACCTCCGGAGTGTTATAACTAAATTAACATGCAGCTAGTCTATGGAATTCTATAGCCCATCTCGTTCAATATGAATGATATTTTGGAAGAGTTTGTAAAAACAAGTCTAGCTGTATTATTCAATGCAATTGAACATAAACATAAGATTTGAAAGCAAATACAACTAGGATCTAAGATACCACAGTTGTTTCTTATTCATTGTTAATGATGTTTTGGAAGAGTTTGTAGGAGTAAGACCAGCTATGACACTTAGTGTAAACAAGCATAAATCATAAAATTCGAAAAGAAATGCAACTAAAATCTACAACACCACAGCTATGCCTTATTCATCGTGATGATATTTTGGAAGAGTTTATAAGAGTAAGTCTAGCTGTGATGATTAATGTAAACAAGTATGAAACATAAACTTGACAGCGCAAATACTGTCTTAGGTTTGGAACCGTCATAGTATAAAATCCATGTTTCATCTTTTGATTTGGCAAGGCTATCCAAGCGCATTGAGGAACTACTTGGAGGAGCAGTCCCTAATAGGTCCTTTTTCGAGGCGGGGGGGTTTTTAGTGGCCAGCAACAGCTTAGACTGGACGTTTTGAGTGACCGCGGATTGGGGGGTTTGATAGCATCCAAGGATGGATTCTAAGAAACACATACCAAGCTCTTCTTGCGTGAAACTGACTGGTTCATTAGTTGCATCCAGGTTGGTCACAGTATGTTTCATGTATGGTTCACTCTCGACCCAGATTTGGTTATTCCTACCTTTGTACGGGAGCCAAAGGTGAGACCAATCAGTGGCGAAGTATCCCTGGAGCTTACTGGACCAATCTCTGCTTAACAGAAGGCCATAGGCCTCGGGGATATCCATGATTACTATGTCGCTGCATTGATGCACTATGGAGTTGGAGGATAGGCGGATGATGACATTGTTTAATTCGCCTACTATGGGACTTGAGATCTGTCGAGCTGGATGATCCTGGCGTCGGTTTTCTCAGGGTGGAAGTTTAACTTCTTGCACATGGATAAGGGCATAACATTCGTGGATGCACCATAATCGACGAGGCAATTATGGACATTGAAGTTAAAGATTTTGAAGGAGAGGAGGAAAGGTGGCATGGTTCCCCTGGAGTTGGCGTTCACAACATTCACGATGGATTGGGGATTAGCAGCAGTTTGGGTAGATGTGATGCTTACGAGTTTGGTCCCTGGTATAGTGGAAAAGGCTTTGAGAATGAGATCTCATTGGTTAGCAATGCGAGCTCGCTCGTAGAGAGAGATATTGGCCTGGGTCTTCTTCATATCCTCGATAATGTTATAACCAGACTCTGTGTGTGAGGAGGGCTCGGTGGTGTTTTTAGGGGAAACTAATGAAGCTTTAGCCTTGGGGCCTTCTCGGGGAGTAGTTGGACTAAATTTTTCAGGAGCTTTGTCTTGGTTTTCTACGTTTGGTGGCAGAATTTTACTTAAGAAAGCTTTTTTTTTCTCTTTGAAGGATTGCTCAAGCACCGAGCCTTTGCTCCTCAAGCCATAGTTTTAAGGGGGTTTAGATTTAGGTTCGTCAGCTAGGTTTATCCCAGTTGTGGAAGGGGAAGAATCTCCGCGGGTGACCTCGAAAGCGAGGAAAGTGGAGATCATATCTTCATCTAAGGGGGAAATTTCTTCATTGTCTGAAATAGTCTCCTCCTCCAGATCCCTGGGGGTTTGAACTTATAGAAGTTGGTTCACCACGGCGGTCATGCTATTAATCCATTGGAGGGAATTTTTCTCTGAGTGAGAGGCTTGATGAAAAGAAAAAAAGTTATCCTTGTCGATATCTTCAACGTTGAGACCAACACTTGAGCTGGACGGGGGCCGATTCACAGCAGATTTATTCTTTCTGAAGAAAGGTTTCCGCGTTTTAGCAGCTAGGGTAGAATCATTTTTTTTTTTCCTTTTTCAGGTCGGAGACTTCATTGGTCATTAACTTGAGGGATTTTGTAATACTTTATAAATCAAAGGGGTCCTTATCTTTGTCCCCAGATTTATGACTTGAGGATCGAGCTCTCTTCGTGGTTGTTTTTTGATCATCCTGCCCTTCGTGGTCAATGGAACCTATGGAAAACATGCCCTTTTCGACAACAAGGGTAGTGGTGTAATTTTCTGCCAGGGTAACTCTGGCCTCACATTTCACAAACATGGCGATATCTCATGGAAGGGCTCTGGTGTAGTAGTCAATGGTAATGGAATCATCTAAGGCCATTTTTGGAGGAAATTTATTCAATATAGTGGCGAAACGTGATTGAAGTCCTTGACCTTCCCCTTCTTCTGACATTTTAGCTTGCTGAGCTCTGTGAGGAGCATCGAGGGGGTTTTATCTTATGAGAATTTTTGTAGGAAGGTACGACGGAAGTGTTCCCACGAAGGGATGGAAGCAACCGTGAGCGATCGATACCATGTTGTAGCTTTATTTTCAGAGTAGAAGGAAAAAACCGACATGCTACGTCGTCATACTGCACTCTCATCATTTGTAGAGACAAGTAGAATTGGATAATGTGGTCTTCGACCAAAGTACCTTTCTCGGGGTCAAACTTAGGGAGATGCTTTTCAGGATGACAAGGCATGTCATGGAGGGGACCTTGGATACCTAAGGGGGACTGAGCCATCCAAGCCAAAGGTTGTACACGTATGGCCTGTTGGTGGTGTGGTATGTATAAATTTCCCCTTTCACTTTCGGATTCGCTACCCATGCCAGACCCGGCAGCCTCACCCTCATGGTGAGACTACATGTCTTGTTTCTCTCCACGGTTTCCTATATTTCTAATGTTTTTCCAGTTGTAAAGAAAATGAAACCTCTTCTATTTTCAGTGGGGATGGTGGTCGACATTTCGGCCTTGCCCATGGCCTCTGTCTCCCCTGCCTCTGTTACCCTAGACTCTCCAGGCTCCTCCCCCAAGTGGGTAGTTGGCTTGAGTGTTATCATGCAAAGTCTGGTCGGGCTAGGGGCCGGTGTTGAGTTGAGGTTCAGTGATTCTGGGACCGTCTCCTTCCGCCTCCCTAGGGCTATCTGGGAGTGCTTCATAATTTCACTCAACTTTGTCTACGTAATATTCGATCATAAGACCCATGAATTGAGGAAGGGAGTTGACAAGGGTTTCTTGGTGCGTATGGTTAGCTACGGGAGTTATAGGATTTTCTAGTGAACTAGTGACCGGGGCTCGCTGTAAACCCCTGACATGGTCGCGGGCGATAAGGCGCAGAGCCCTTAGCTGGACTAAAGTAACCTCATAGAAAGGGGGTTCCTC
>CM076583.1:584986208-585163168 GCA_034641835.2 Pinus albicaulis | reverse complement strand
TTATTAGTATACATTAGCAAAGACTTTTCATTTCATAAGACACTTTTACTTTTCTTCAAGTCTTGTCATTGTAATTTTCAATTTGCTTTTTAAAGTTTCAAGTTGGAAAAATCATTATAGGGATAATACTTCCTTGAACAAATATAACCAAACTTGTTTTCATTTTAGAATTTCCATTTCACCTTAGAAAAACCAAAAACGACAAAAAGTTAAGAAATAGGTTATCTTGCACATATAGTGCGCTGCACTTCATCAGCTTACGATTCCCGGATTGACAAATTAAATGCAGCAATTTAGGACACACTAAATTGACCAAACATCTATTGAGGGCTCTTGAAGGCTAGCTTTCAAAAGGAAAATGGCAAGCTTATATAGATGGTGGAAGGGGAGTTGGGATCCCTATAATCATGGGATTGGCCCTATCCTCAAGGAAGCTTCCATGAGAGGTGGAAACCACTTCTTCTACATGGAGATCCGGAGCCAAACCTCCCAACTCAATTTAGAGACCAGTTCAGGAATTGGTTGGAGTCAATCTTTCGCCATTTATTTTAAAAAAACACTCCTTAATGAGCCTAGCGCAGGTACAACACTGAGACACTGCGCCAGCTGGCACACCCTCTTTGGAGGATTTCCCCCATTGGCGTGAGGGCTGAACTGGATAGTCGTGCCAACGAAAAAAATGCTATTTTTAGGGTTTTTCACAAGGAATTGTCTTCATGGGAATGAATTTCCTTATCCAAGGGGATGCCATGAAAGTGGTTTCAGGTCATGTCACTGCTCACAGGTCACGGAATAAGCCCTCCAATGTGTGGGATGGGGATTTCAGGGACAATGAAAAATTACTGTGTAACAGATGCCCCCTAAAGCATGAGGCCCGAGAGAGAGAGGGGTGAAATGCTTTACGAGAACGTGTCCAACTGAAAACACTACCGTTGGAAAACCTGCATAGACAAGTACAACTGATATCTCAAATACATGATAAATGTGGTATGGGCACAGTGATCCATAATAGAGTATACAATAATCAATATCCAAGGCATGGACATAGCCATCCAGTAAGGATAGATAAATTGACTCAGGTATGGTCGCAGCCATCCAATGAATGAGTCATGAAACCAATCCTAATAATCCACAAAATTGCAGCCTAGATTCTAAGAGAAAAAACCCAGGGTCTTGCGCTCCATCTCGACCCGAACAAAGTACAAGTTCAAGCATGTGAATAAGTGAGCTGAAGTCGAACATGCAAGAACATCGTCTGATTACCAGCCAAGGATGAAAGCTTTTAACAGACGCGAGAGGAACCACCAATAATTACAATGGCCCTCAAGGTACTATAGGTACAATCCACAGCATGTGAATCAGTGAGCTGGCATCGAACACCCGCAGAATCATTCGATTGAGGGTCAATGATGAAAACCTTGCGTCGAATGCGAAGAACCTGCCATTGAGGCATGCAGGCTCCAAGGTACCAGAAGGGAGTCTCTATATCAGCTTCCTGGATAATGAGTTTAAGTCGACAAGAAGTGACCTTGATTGAAGGTGGGCCATAGTGTTTCCCACATCATCGATGCGAGACAGAGAAACATAATGTTTTGTGAATCAGGATTAGATGAGAATCAGAGGAGGGTTGAAACTTTGCAGAGGTCAACTTCTCTTGAACATATTGGCAGCACGACAGTGGATGTGGTAGTATTTGACATCAAAAGATCAGAGGTCATGATGACGAGGCAAAGAGTAGATAAGAGGTCAACAAGGATTACCCAAACCCACGGAGGCAAAAAGATAATGAGATGAGATGTGCCCAACCTGACACGAATGCAGACAAGTGCCATGTTCAAGAGCGACATACTGCCGACACGACGACGATACTGGTTCCATTTTTTTCCACCATTTCTGGTGAGTACCCAAATTATTTTTGAGAACAAGCTTGAAGGGGATAGCATATGATTTTAATATAAGTCCATCCTTCGGACAAATCCATCCTAGTACATTTAACGAGCCCTAGGAAGGAGAAACTCAAATATCGTCATTACGACTGAATCTGATGTCATCAGGGTTTAACAAGTCTGAAAAAGGAAGAACTCGAAATCTTTTCATGTTTAGAGAGTTTGAAAAGATAGCAGAAAAGTAAAATCCGATGGTCCCTTTCGCAAATAGTTCCTCAGACCCGAAAAGGTAGAAAACTATGTCTGAGAAAAACTCCTAGTCGCGATAGGCTAGGGTATTCCTTTTTCATAAATAATCTATCCCAGCCCGAAAAAGGGGTAAACATATACTGGGTAGACATCGATTTGCAGCCACTTTAACGAGATTAAAAAGACAAGGGGCTCGGAAATCTTTTCATATTTAGAGAGTCAGAAAAGAGCTGAAAGATGACTCTAGAAATGACTTTTTCGTGTTTTTACCGAGTCCGAAAAAGTATAAAATACAACTCGTATTATAGTCCAAGTTGCGTAAAAACCTGTCATTGCACATAAAAGTGAGTGTAAAATCCATTTTTCGATAAAATATATTAAAATATTGAGAAAAATGACTTTCAAAACCTAATTTTGACTTCAAAAGTTATAAATATGCCACAAATGGTAAAAACATATTTACTTTTAATTTTTACCTCATTTGGAGAGCAACAGTGAGCTTTGGGTGTGCAAACTTGCGACAGTGATTGCGATCAATCCAGTACATCATCTAGGTTCTCGTTCTTTATAGGTAGGAGGCACTCCCATTAAATTTGTTTTGATCCATTTTTTGTAAGTTTCCATTGTGCATTTTTCCTCTGGAGGAAACCCTTTGCAAATTAAGGGCTCCACCAATTGGTGAGGGTATCGAGCACAGACCCGCGCCAGTTGGCTCTTTTCTATAAAGGGGTCGTGCCAGTTGGAGAGACTGTCAACAAAACAGTCGTGCCAATGGCGCAACTCAAATTTCCACGTTAATTAACAAAAATGTGAGCCACTCAAATGAATTTTTAAGTGTTACAGAGATCTAATAAGGCATTTTTGACCATGTTGGTGTAGATATTCAGGCACAATGGTAATTGAATGGAAGGAGAGGGAACATGGGGAAGAGGACGAAATGGCCATGGAAAATGAAGCTTGCATGAATGCCCTTCGAGACTGTGGCCTCAAGAATTTTTTCCTTACACCATGTTTAAGAGCTCAACCTAAGCTATTGCAGTATTTGGTTAGCATATGGGACAAGAATGAGGAAGTATTCAAACTCCGAGACCAAGTACTAGCCCTTGAGGTCTTTGATGTATATTTCATAACTGGACTGTCGCGCAGAGGCCCAGTGCAAATCATGACAGGCAGTAGACCCTCTGGAGAGAAAATGGATCAAGCAATGGCGAGAGTGTGCCCAGGGGCACAGACAGGATCAGGGAGTGGGAAAGTAGACATTCACACTATCCACGATCTAGCACTCTGAGTGGTGCTCCACACCATTACGTGGGCTACAGGATCACATGCACCGCACGAGGCAACCAAGGCGTAGCTCCTACTAGCCTCCGAGTGCATGAACCCTACATTGTTCGATTGGGCCACCGCAGTGACAACCAACATCAAAACGTAGCTAAAGAAATGTAAGAAAGCAAAAATGAAATAGTTTGGATATGGTTCCATTTTGGTGTCATTCATCTTAGAACGACTACCCATTTTTCAGGGCCAAGGGGTAATAGTTTCTGAGCCGACACCGAGGGAGCCGAGGATGGTTCGATGGGCAGCACTCATGCGCAGATCAGGAGGAGGCCAGCAGATGTCCTGGAGGCCCAAGTTTTTTGCGTGGTTACAGCATCAACTAATCGTAGTTGAGGATTGGACCTATGCTGGGACTGATTTCACTGGAGACCGAGATCTTCCTCTCCCAGAGGGGGAGGACTAGGACGAGGAGCTGGGTATGACTCTTTTTTAATTTTTATTTATTTATGATTTTTTTCTAATACATATCTATTCTAACAATAGTTTTATGTGTATGCAGATGTTGGCCCAGAGTGGCCCGCGGGCATGTCGCCCATTTCACGGAGGACCCCTCTCGCGCATGACCCTCAAGCTAAGGGTGGCAAAGAGAGTGAGCTGATCCAGAACCTGGAGGGCATTGCCCAGGGAATCCCGGACTATGCACGGCTAGCAGATGTCCCGATGGCATATCAGAGACACACCGTGGGGGTGCCTAGTGACCTCCACTGACTACTGAGGCGATTGGTGCGCGCGGTGGCATGTTACCATGAGCACCATGCTGATTAGTCATTTAGGGATTTTTATATGCATATGTTGTCTCTGGCTATTATTAGACAAACATGTATATTTTTTGATTTTATGTGATGTACACAAACTGCAAACTATTCGACATATATATCTATATATCTATTTCTGGATGGATATTTTTACATGTGATGATGTTTTTTATATGCCATGCGAATTTCTAATACAATGTTATATAATGTATCAGTTGCATAAAAAACCACCCAATGAAAAGTTCACAAAATGTATCTAATCACACATTTTATTTTTATGCAAGCTCAAAAGCACAAATGAAAGCACACATGCAAACTATGCTTGGAAATGAGTTTTATTTTTGTGCAAGCTTAAAACACAAACTAGGCTTGAAATGAGGAAAACGGGCATGCCCCCAGCATGGTGTCTCAATTTGAGGTACATGCCCCCCAAGCTTCAGTCCATAGGAAATGGAGTGAAGGTTGAAAACACAAGATATCTGATCTAAATCTAACAAAACTTGAATTGAACAGGCTCATGTTTCATTATTTTAACGAGGTTGACACACTTAAAAGAATTGTCCTCGTAGCAGCTTGTTTCATTGTTTTAGGAGCTTGACACAAGAAGAGGAACTATGCTCCGACGAGCTCAATGGAGGAGGCTCGAGAGGGGGATAACTAGGTACATCATGCTCCAGATGACCAGACATTGCCCCCAGGCTAGGCATGAACGAGGAACGATGATGTCCATCACTCCAAGACAGCTCCTCAAGAGACATGGTTTCAACAATGGCTTCATCAGAAGGGAAAATATCTTTTAGAGGATCAGACGAGTCGGCCTCATCGAGCCAGGGGGATTGAGAATAGATATCTAATGCCACGCTCGAAGGAGCATGTTGAGGAGGAGGATCGGATGCAGCGACAATTTCACAGTAATTAATCTCTACTGGAGTTAAGGGCATTGATTCTCCAAAATCAGTCACCTGTTCAGGCGAAGGGATGATCCATGGGTCGTCAGACCTAGAGATCATATTAACTTGAATGGTGTGCGGTGGTGGCATGGGAAAAATACCCATGAGGACGGGGTCCTTGAAGAGACCGGGTCCTACACTATCAGGGGGATTAGGGATATGATCCATGTAAGGAACGTTGTTCTCAGAGGATGAGGTGAAGAAAGACAACTGATCCACAGTAACAATTTTTCCCTCATGAGGGAACTTGAGAAGCCGAAAGAGGGTGGACGACATACATAGCATGGCGTGAGTCCAACTACGGCCAAGAAGAAGATTGTAGTTAAGCTTGGCGTCAACCACTTCTACTTCTACGTTGACTGTCTTCCCTTGTAACGTAATCGGCAAACTCTTGAGAACACCTAGGGTTTTTTATTCTCGATTGTTGAATGCCTCTAATGCATTGGGAGACGATGAAAGAGCCGGAGAGCCAATGGCCTTCCAGCAGGCAGATGGCATGACACAGGTGGAAGCACCTTCATCCACAACAGCTCTATGGATGTTGAGGCCGTTGATCCCGACTTGTATAGCAAGAGAAATTTGATGTGGAAGTTGGGAGACAGGTGCAGCACCATTCATCATAAAGACCTAGGACCCAAATGGTGCAGATGGTGAAGGTTGCTCAACCATCTGGGTCTGCTGAGACGGGAACAGTTCTTTGAGAACTGTCGGAGTCCCTTTGGAGCCTTTGAGAAGTTGACTAATTTTAGATCGTCGGGGACAATCCTTGGTATAATGATCTCCTTCACAAATAAGGCAGGGGTACTTCGGTTTACGTTGGGAACCGTCATCAGTACAAGACCCTGTTGATCCTGATAATTAGGGCACACCAGTTGATTCGGTTGCGGCATCGAGTAAATCGGTTGTTGAGCAGGGTTGACAGGATGTGCAGGCTAGCCTAGTTGGATAGGTTGACCTGGCTGAATGGGCTGCTCTGGTCGAACAGGTTGACCCGGGTAAACAGGTTGTGCAAGTTGTACAGGTTGACCTGGCTGATATGGGACACCAGGCTATGTCAGATGGGCCAGCTGGCCTGGTGGTGGAATAGGGCCAGGTTGTGCCTGATAACTGGTTTGACTTGGAACAGGACCATAAGAGGGTACTGGTTGTGCAACATTTGAACCAATATGATACTGAGGTTGCATAGGTTGTGAAGGTTGGACTTGCCCCCCAGGACCGTACAACGGCCCCGGTTGGTACCCCGATTGACTTGTGGGTCCTTGAGGTTGCCCTGGTTGGAGCACAGTGTGAGGCTAGATAGGTTGACCTGAAGGGTTGTAGGACTGTCCTTATGGACCATATAACAACCCCTGCAGGCCCAAAGGTTTGCCTTATAAGGGCTGACCTTGTGGGTCATAAAGATAACTAGGTTGTCCCGAAGTTTGGCCCTGGAAGGGTTTCCCTTGCGAGTTGTAGGGTTTCCCAGCCTAGTTAGATGGAAAACATTGACCATGAAGATAGGCCTCTGGAGCGGCTAAATGTAAATGGTTTCCTTGCTCATCGTATTGGCATGGAAAAATGTAAACAGGGGTACCATCCTGTGCATAATGCGAAAAATACAGATGGTTGGGATCTTGGGAGGATGGATCGACCTTGGGGTTTGATTTTTGTAGGGAAAATCAATACTCTTTAGGAGAAATTTTCTCCGGAATAGGATATGCTATATAAATGTCTTCGGGAAGTGACGTGGTCCTTACGGACTGAGTGGTAACAGTGAGTGTAGACGCGGCCACACAGACAGTGGGCCTGATAGGTACTGAAGTGACCTGAGGGGATGATGTGATGGGTGTCCATGGAGACATCCCCAATGAAGGAATAAGTGGCCTCGTAGAAGGATTTGATATCCCCATAGAGGCAACGACGGTCATAATCTAACTCAAAGATCTATATCCTGCTGGAAGTGAGGGACCAGGCAAAGACATGACAGATAACTTGGGGTTGTCTTCTGGGAACAACTGGTAATATTCACCAGACATGGGGATTTCCTCACTAGGAGAATGGCTGGATGATCCCATATCTGAACCTACCGCTAGATCTGCTAGAAGACGGTGAGGACTAGGAGGAATAACAACAGCTATAAAGGGTGAACCCAATGTAAGAGGAGGGAAATATTCCCCTACTCGAAATCTAGACCAAGCGTCGGATAAGGGCCAATTGAACTCAACTGGTCCTCCAAAGGGAAGCTCAGATAGAACCGGTCCCCCGTTGGGAAACTCGGAAACGATGGGCTGCTGAGGTTCAGCAAAAGATTGTGAGACCTCTGATGAATCGTCTGTATACGGACTACTAGTAAACGAAACTGAGGGTTCTACCACTGTGACAATAATGAAAAGAGGAAAAGATCAAACAAACACACGAGCTGAAAAATCAAGGCACACAATCAAACGGCCAACAAGCAAATTCTAACAGGGCATGTGATCGCAGGTGATTTATTTTACCACATTGAAACTTAGAAACTTCACCGTTTCATGTTTTAAGAGTCGAGAAACGAATGAAAGGTGACTCTATCTCTTTTAGTTTTGAAGCAAGTGTGAAAGGACAAGCACTTGGTGATCTTTTCAAATTTAAGGAGTCAGATAAGATCAAAATGACTGCTCAGGAATTCCACGCAAAGGGTGTACCAAATAACCGTGAACTGCAATATACACCTTGGTTTCAAAATGAAAGAGAAATCAACACTTAACGTACGTGCAGGCAACCTCCTCGAATGCTATGTTCGGTGTATCATGGGTATAGGGCGGCAGACTCGGCTTCCTATGGATAAAGGTTAGCAACCTAGTGGGGTCTCCCTTTATATACGCGACGGTACGAGGAGCGCAAGTCCGTACTAGTGCTGTCTAAAGCCAAGAGGCAAACGACAACTACTAGGTTTAACGACGCCGGAGCACGTCTCTAACCTAGACCTCTAAATGTTTTGTTAATGTTTCAATGCTGCCTTAGTGTAAATTGAATAAATTTTAATGTTAATATTCAGTTATGTTTCAATTTTCAGGCTCTAGCGAGTGTAATGTCTCAAAATCTCCTAAATGCACACTACATGCCACAGTATATCATTTCATTCAATGAAAGTTAATTACAAGAGAGTTAAGAGCTTTTCATACAATAACAAAATGACCAGAAAAAAATCACTAATGTCTCTAATGCAAGCTAATGAAAACTAAAAAGCTTTTCTTTCAAAGTTAAAAATCACTAATAACATAGAAAAGATTTGATTTGCATCAACTAATCAAGAGAAAAAGAATTTTTTTTCAGTGTTTAAGAGCAAAGTGCACTAAACAAAATGAAAACTAATGAAATGAACAATTTGAGAAGCAATAGCAAAGGAGTAAAAACAAGAAATTTTCACTCAATGCAAGCACACAATCAGACCTCAAATTGACAAAACAATCCCTCAAAACCAAAAGAATCCCAACGACTCAAATGAACCATGTAATCTAGGCCCAAAATGAGACAAGGTGGAATTCGAATGAGGAAGAAACCAATCACTCAAACAACACAACAAAATGATATACAACCACCAAACGAATGCAGAGAAGAAATCACAAAGTTGACTGAACAGATAGAAACCAAAACTTCCCACGGGAGGCTCGACACACTATAGCACCTAGATGCCCTAGGGCTAGAATGTAAAATCAATAGAAGAGGGAAAAAAACCAAAGGGTGAAGGCCAAATTCAGTCAAACATGGCTCCAGAACACTCAGGAAGTTGTAAAAATGAAACCAAAATCACATATCAAGCTCAGAAAGCTCAAGCCCAAGCAAACCCTAGCACCTTACAGAATTGGTGCGACTGTTAGGCTGCAACTAGCTCCAGAACAACATTGGCGCGGGTAATAAACTGGAAACATGCACCAATTGGCGTGAATTTCAGGCTAATAAGTGCACCAATCGAGTTTACTATGTAAAAATTAAAAAAGAGCAATCCAAGAAACAGACTAGTGATGGCAAAGCTAAACAAAAGTTTAACACACGAAAAGAGCCAGCCAAAAGAGATGATCAAGCAAGGAAAGTCAAGAATCGACCGAACAGACAAGACAATACTCCAAATCAACGTCTCCCCAGCAGAGTCACCAATTTGTTGTAGAGGTAAATCCCCTCTACGGATAGAGGAGATCCTACTAGCCTAGATCGGGTCTAGCGACAATCATATCATGCTAAGATGCAAGTTCCTAATTGCAATAGACCAAATTGCGAGAAAGGCCTACCTCAAGTCCAACACTGTTGTTCGCGAAGAAGATAGTGCTTCTGATCTCTTGCTCCAGAAGATCACAATTCTCCCACTTGGTGCGATCAAACACCTACACATACAAGAAACATGGCGAACACACAAGCGTAAAACCCGATATATGAAATTATGTATCAGTCAGAGAAGATACAACCTATAATCACAAAGTATGAACATACGAGTGTAACCATAACCAAAGTCACTTATCATTAATCAATACAAAGAAAGATACAACCTGGCCTTAACATTGAATCTTCCTTCGGCGAGTCGACAGCGGAGTACGCCTCGATAAAGCTCGTCGGGAATGGGACAAGCCTCTCTCTTCAGTTGTCTTGACAATAATCTCCTTGCTACTGATTTGGCTCTATGAGGACTATCAAGGCTCTTTCAACATTCTCTAGGCTATTGAGGGCTCTTGAAGGCTAGCTTGCAAAAGGAAAATGGCAAGCTTATATAGATGGTGGAAGGGGAGTTGGGATCCCTATAATCATGGGATTGGCCCTATCCTCAAGGAAGCTTCCATGAGAGGTGGAAAACCACTTCCTCTACATGGAGATCTGGAGCCAAACCTCCCAACTCAATTTAGAGACCAGTTCAAGAATTCGTTGGAGTCAATCTTCCACCATTTATTTTTAAAAAACACTCCTTAATAATCCTAGCACAGTACAACATTGAGACAGTGCGCTAGCTGGCATGCCCTCTTTGGAGGATTTCCCCCATTGGACGAGGGCTGAACTGGATAGTCGCACCAAGGCAAAAAAGGCTATTTTTATGGTTTTTCACAAGGAATTGTCTTTAGGGGAATGAATTTCCTTGTCCAGGGGGATGCCATGAAAGTGGTTTCAAGTCATGTCACTACTCACAGGTCACGAAATAAGCCCTCCAATGTGCAGGATGGGGATTGCAAGGACGGTGACAAATTACTGTGTAACACTAAGCTTACCCTTAACCTTAACATTAACCTTCCCATAACCTTAACCTTAACCCTAACCCTAACCTTAACCTTAACCTTAACCTAACCCTTAACATTAACCTTAATGTTGACCTTAAATTTAACCTTAACCTTAACCTTGACCTCAATGTTACACCATTTTTTGGTCATCTAACCTACTATCATTAGATGGACCCAAGTACACCACGTAAGACCAATTTTACCCTCAGTAAAATTGCTTTCACTATGTAAAATAACTTAATAAAACACATTTATTAGGTTTTTTATGGTCTAAACAGGAAACCCCAAACGGAAATATTAAACAAACCTATATTTGTTTGATTTTCCTGGTCATGTTTAACCCAAAACAAAGAACTTAATTAGATAAATCTTTATTTATCTTATTATTTTCTAGGAATAATTATTTAAATCTTATTTAAATAATATTCCTTATTAAATATGACTAAATCACCCATAAATAATTAAATAAATCATTATTTATTTGATTAGCCCTCAACCACTTCCTTAAAAAGATAAATAAATCATTTATTTATTTATTATTCACAAATAAAGGGATTTGAACCAAGTCAAATACCTTTTCCCTCCAACAAATATAATAAAATATTCCATAAAAGATGGATCTAGATTTGGTTAATGTTATTTTAATCATGCACCAAGATCTAGAATGACCCAATATTTTGTTATAAATAGGAGGATTTTTCCTACCATTCTTCACCTTTTGTTTCCTATTATATCACTCTGGATCTAAACTCTTGGTCTGAATTTGAGCCATTATCATTGTCATAGTTTCTATTATTTGCTGTGTGAACTCCCTTTGAGTTCTATCTTTGTCTGGGTTTTCTACACCAACAGGAGAGAGAAATGCTAGATCTAAAGTGCTGAGGACTTCCAAGAACCCATCCCATTGAGGAGAATTGGAAACATCTTCTTGTTTTCCTTCCAGGTGCCCTTAATACAAAAAAATCTTTCAAAAATTGTTCTTGTCTTGTCTATTGGATATATGGAGAAAAACCTTCTTTTTACTGCTTAATGTCTTTCTATGCATAGATCTGGTTTTTTGCAGCTCTTGTCTTGATCAACTAACTTCAGATATGAAGATATTGGCAGCCATATTTGATGTTAAGGCTATTAGTTATGCGTAGCTTAAGTGGTCTTTTTTTGTACACTTTGACAAAGGATTCATACTAACAATTGGCGACTCCACATGGGTTTTCAATTACGACCGCTGTCGTTTTTCATATTCCTGCATATCCAGCTACTTCAGACCCTAGGGTTTCTTTTCAGATTTTTTTTTTCCTATTTTCATGTTGTTTTTCACCTATAAAACCCTAACACATTAAAATTTCTAACTTCCGCGTGTTTCTGGCCCTATTGCGCAGGTGACAGACATCAACCGCAACTGAGACGACAACTTTTCTGCAAATCTGTCGCTGGGAAAACCGGAGTTGGAGGTCGCACTTTTCAGCCCAAAAACTGCAACCTGGACTCCAGGTCGCACTTTTCAGCCCCTTTTCTATGACCTGAATAGAAAAAAGGTCAGAACCTGCGACCTGTGCTTTTTTCTGGATTTTGCTGAAGCTTCTATCAGGGTTTTCCAGCCTCTGTCTGCACCCTCCACTTTTGGTGGAAGAGTTTTAGCTATTTCGGGAGTCTGATTTTTTAGAGTTTCAGCCTTCCCTTATTCAGATCTAATACCTCATTCTCAGATCCCTTTAAATCAGCTCTTCTTCCTTTCAAACCACCTCTTGTAGTTTTTTTTGGACCTCCCTTTAGGACCTCCTTCCTGTCCTTTCTTCTTTTTGCTGATTTCCTCCTTTTTTCCAGCCACCTTGCCTCTGCCTCTTGGCTGTGATCTGTACCTCTTTTCAGCAGCTTTCTCCTTTAGATCCCTGTCCCTTTCGACCCTAGATCTATTGGACTCTTTTTAGTGTGTTTTGACTAGATTTTTTCCCTCTTTTAGATTATTTTTGAGAGACCCACCTTTTTGGGTTGAATCGATGCACTAGTAGCTGTTAATTTTCTGTTATTTCAGCATTATATACTGTTTTTGCAGCATTATTTTCAGTTACGCAGCACACTTTTTCTCTTGCTATCAAAATGAAAAGGGTTTAAAAATTAAAATTAACGCACGCCACACACTCACCCTAAGCGAAGAAGAGCCTGGTTTACACCGCCAGGCAAAGACTTTAAAATCAATTGACACTGCACCTTTTTTCCCTTGTTTCGACATTGTAATCACTTGATTCTGCACCTCCCCGCCTTTTTCGGTCATTCTTCTTCCCCTCATGCTGTGTTTTTGTTTTCACCATTGCGCCCCCAAGGCGTGCCTCCCAGAGACTTCTTGGCCTTCACCCTCATTTTCCGGTCGGTCGACCTGCTCCGTCCCGCCGTCGTCGAGCCAGTCCTCCTCTGAGTCCACATTCCGACTCCTCTTCTGATTCATTGGGTTCTCCTTTTACTTCTGGTTCTCCCCCTGCCACCTTCACTATGTCTGGTCCAGGGCCTAATGCTAGTGGTAATCCCGGCCCTAACGTCGGAACTACTACTAGCGGAACCACCACAGGAACTACCTCGGCCGCACCCTTGCTACCGTACATCGCAGGCCTCAGCCTCCCTGATTTCAATCATTTGATCAATGACCCTATCCGCCATGATGTTGGTTGGCCTACTATGCCAACCAAGCTCCCCTATGACATCCCTAAGTTCGAAGGCCTTGCTGGAGAAGATCCAACCAACCATGTCCGATCTTTCCACATGTGGTGTTCCTCCAATTCCATTACCGATGATTCCATCTGTCTTCGGTTGTTCCAACGCACGCTTACCAGTGAAGCTTCTAAATGGTATTTTGAGCAAGCCACCTCTTCCCATACCACCTTTGCGACCATTTCCCAAGCCTTTTTATCTTATTTCCAGCTCCCTCTCCGATACGATACTGGTACGGAGCTTTTGACTTCTTTCAAGCAAACCTCTTCGACCCGCCTTTCCACTCATGTCGAGGAATGGCGAAGAAGACGGAGCTTATGTCGAGCCCCCCCCTTTGAAGATCGGGTTTATATGGACTGGTTCCTTCGCACTCTCTTAGCTCCCATTGGCAAAGATGCTGCCTCCCATTTCCCTCAAACCGAAGAAGCCGCCCTCCAAATAGCCTTGAAATATGACCTGATCTACGCGCAGTCTGGTTATGTTTATACCGTCCTTCCTGACCTCCCCAGGCCCAGAGGCTCTAACGCCCCGGGGGAATCTCATTCTGCTGACGGTATCATTGGAGCACTTTCTCATCTGTATGCTCAACCTCCTATGGGCTATGGTCTCCCTCAGGGAGGGGCTAGAACCTCTAGCACTTTTCCCCCTCCAGGTAGCATGTACCCAGGATACGGTATGCCTCATCATTTTTCCCAACCTCCTGCTTACCTCAATGTTGCCCAACCTAACCATTACCCTTATCCGCAGCCTGGTGCCCCAGCTCCTCCAGCATATGCGCTTGTTGAGTCTCAAATCTGCATCTTTCCTATACACCTTTCTAGACCTTTTTCATTCACCTGAACCTTCTAAGTTGTCAATATCATTGCATATTAATTGTAAAAGAGCATATAAAATGGTTTTTAACTATGTTTTGTGTCTGCTGTTTGATTTAGATTTTTGCTCATTTAGCTGCGGAATCTTGCCACTTTCCGCAGCTGCTGCAACTTTCCGCAGCCATTTTGTGAAATTCTATGTTACAGGTGTCTTCAGCAAATCGAGCCACATAACCAAGTCGAAATGATGGATGCGATCACGTCTAAGATGCCTGCAAATTCACCTAAGGAGGTCAGGTCGTAGCCAAGTGGAAGTCAACCGTAGAGTCCCATGGTGACAGGACTCTGTTTCTCATCACGTGAAGATTTGTATGACCGTTTCTAATTTACGGGAGACACATCAACACTTGTACACAGCTCCATAAGCCGAATCCAACATCCACTCTTCATAGATTTACTCCTCACCGCGGTCATGATGCCGGATCTCTAGACGTGATGGTTCACGTGTCTTTATCAGCACAAACTTTAGGGAATTAGTTATATCACCTTTGTTATAAATAATGTGTTTTCATATGCATAATAGAGAGCCTCCATATAGCTCTGTAATGTAGTTGCGTTGCCACTATGCTGTAATATCATTTCTATGTTATGACTGCATTTTAATATATAAGAAGACTTTGTTTCCAAGAGTAATTCATATTTGAAGGCTGTTGCCCGAGGTCTGTGCAGAGGGCCCCTGCACACGCTGAGGTTTTGTGCATTACTGTATAGTTTCTTGTTTTATTTCTTTAAGTTCATTGTGCCATAAGTCATTCACGTGTTTATACATTGCATCTTTTATGGTATTTATGCTTCATCTCTGTTCATAATCTTTCATGCTTTACATTTTACTTCTGTCCATAATCTTTCATGTTTTATGTTGTGGTTAACTGATCAGTGTTCTTGTTTCAGATTACAATAGGCAGCCTGGGCACTTGCACATCTTTTTATAATGACTAATGACATGGAATCAATATTGTCCTTCTGCTAATTTAATTTTCTTATTTTTTGTTTAATTCCAGCACTGTTTGTTTATTTCATTCTTGCAAATTTGCTTCAGTAGTTAGATTTAGATATATTAAATTGCCCATGTCATTTTCAGTTACCTCCGAAAGCCATAGCTGGACTAATGGTGAGGGATTGAAGTATGAGTGTGTAGTTTGCTATTAGTTTCTTTTTCTGCAAACTAGATATCAGGTTGCTCAAGTTGTTTATGGTTACCTCTGAAAGCCATAGCTGGACTAATGGTGAGGGATCATAATATAATTTGATGTAATTTGATTTAGATTTACTTTGTTGCAATTCTTGGATATCTTTAAGCATGGTTTCTTTTGTATTTGGACAGCAGCAAGGATAATGAATTTCATGATCAGTAGTTCACTGTTTATTTGACTAGAATAGTGATGCAATTTAATTTTCTTTGAAGAATTAATTTTTTCATTGTGTGTTTTAAAATTCTTTTGAAGTTTGGAAAATCATTAGAAGGACATCATTGTCTTGAATATTTGTCTCCATACTTGTCTTTTAGAATTTCATAAAAATCCAAAAACGACAAAAAGTAAGAGATAGGTTATCTTGCACATATAGTGTGCCACACTTCATCAGCTTACGAATCTCGGATTGATAAATTAATGTAGCAATTTAGGACACATTAAATTGACCAAACATTTTGGCGCCGTTGCCGGGGAAGTGTAACTAGGTAGCCAATTTCTTAAAAAAATATATAATAATAAAAAGAAGGGAAAACTTGATAACTTCTTGAAGTATGCTCTCCTCTTGCACCTAGTGTGACCTGGAGGATCAAAAAAGAGAGTTATTGGTTCAGTAATTTCTTAAGTATGCTCTCTTCTTGCACCTAGTGTGACCTGGAAGATCAGAAAGAGAATTATTAGCCCAACTTTTAAAAAATAAAAAATGACATGCATAGAGCAAGAGATTCTAGGGGAAGGTTTATAGCTAAAGCCAAGAGTTCGATTTTTACAACTCCATCTTCTTCAAGGCATAGACAAGAATCACCACCATCTACCCCTAGCCTTAAGATTTTTGGAATTCAAGGAACAGCTGAATTAGAGGATTCTCCTATACCACTTACTAAATCCCATTTAGAAAACAAAGAGACTCTCTCTCATCCTCCCTTGATAGAAGAACCAGAGGAATTTAAGGACTCTAAAGAAACTATCATGGCAGAGGAAATAATAGATGGATTTGGAGGTAGAGGTAGAGGTAGAGGAGGAGGAAACAATGGAGACAATAATGGTGAAGGTAATAATGGAAGAAATAGGGAAGGAGACAACCTGTTTGGATTCCCTATAGTTTATGAGGAAACTCATACAACAATGAAAAACATCTCACCATCTGTCCTCCCCAACTTTTATGGATTGCGAAGTGAGGATCCTGAAACATTTCTGTTTGAGTTTGAAGTCGTGTGTCGAACCTATGACTATATGGAAGACTCTCAAAAACTCAAACTGTTTCCTTCAACATTGAAGGGAGCTGCTTTGAAATGGTTCATGGGATTAGCCACCCAATCTATTAGGACTTGGAATGATATGAAAAAAACATTTTTGGATAGATACTTGGACTATTGTATGCCCACCAATCATAAGTATGAGGTATTCAAAATGATGCAAAAAGAAGACGAAAATTTGGAAGATTTACTTGAAAGATTTCAATACAACTTAAAAAGAGCAAAGATGAGCAATTTAGATGATGAAACCTTGAAAGCCCTCATATTAAAATCCATTAGAGATGAATGGATAGATATTTTAAACATGATGGGGAAAGGAGACATTTCTCAACTTCCACTTCGTGACATAACAGAACTATGTGTCCATCTCTCAAGAGGAAAATCTAAAACAGAAAAAGGGCCTAGGGATCCTTCTCTTATTAGGGCTAACAAATCTGCAACTGGATCAGTAAGTAGGGCAGAGATTGGTAATATGCTTGATGAATTCAAAACTGATATCTTAGGGAGCCTTAGTGAACAACTAGACACCCTTAAAATCCAAAACAAGCAGAAAGTAGAAACAGATGTTCTAGCCATCTTTTGTCCGAAATGTAGGAAGAAACATGCTTTAAGGGAATGTCCCTTGGATGCAAAAGTTGTAGAAACATGTATAATTTGCTCAGAGAATCATGAGATCAAGGATTGTCCTTCAATTCCTGGACTCAAAGCTGTCTTTCAAGAAGACCCAAATTCAGTAGAATCTCTCTTTTTTGTTGCAAGAAGACCTTGATAGGGACAACAAATTCAAGGGTTTAATAACCCTATGAATATTCAAAACCCACCAAATTGGAATCCTTGGAAACAACCTTGGCCCCAACATCAAAATCCATATCAGCCATGGGTACAAGGGATGCAAAATCCTTATGGGAGATTTGCTCAATTTTATCAATATCCTCCATCTTTTCAAAATCAACAAGCTCCACAACTTCCCAACCCAAATCCACAACTTTTATTTCCATTTCCACAACAACAACCTTCTCAACAAAATCCAAATCCTCAACTCATGCTCCCATACCAACAAAAAACAAATCAACTTCCAGCTCATCCATTGCCAAATCCTAACAATAAAAATCCTCAGAATACTTACATGGTAGAAGGACAACAATTTCCTACCTATATGATTGTTCCTCTCAATGATGTACAACTCAGATCTGGTAGAGTTTTAGAAAACCTTCTATAGATATTCAAGAGCAAGATACCTTTGAGGTGGACTCTCTTAAAGTCAATGAGGGTTCTGAGGAAGCAACTCTTCAAAATTCAAACATTCAAAAAGAAAAAGAAAATTTAACACCCACAACTCCTATAGTTGAGCAACCTGCATCTTCATCTACACCTCCTTTTCCTGAAAGACTACAAATTGACAAGGGGGTGGAAAAACAAATCTTGTTGCCTAACTATGAACTTTCTAGATGAATTGAAGAATGTTTGTATCAAGATTCCTTTGTTACAAGCCATTCGAATTCCTATTTCCTTAAAAACAATAAAAAGGAGTTGAGTTTCAAAAGACCGGGAAGGAAACTAAAAGACACAAGAAGAATCCACACAGTAGGAAAAATTGAGACTCTCATGATGGGAAAAAGTACCATGCGAGTATGTAGATCGGGAAGTCCAATTGTCAAGACACATATAAATGGGATATAAATTCCAAACACATTGATTGACTTAGGGGCTACATCAGCAGTATGAGTAGACGGACTATGGACCGGCTAAAAACTTCTAACACCTTTTTTTACACCTACTTTACGCAGCTTGCGGATCGATCCAATTATTAAACCGAGATGGTGTATTAGAAGATTCGATCTCCTTAGATTCTTGGGAATATCCGGTGGGTTACATGATTTTGACTCCCAAGAGTAATCTAGGAGGGCACCCACTTATCTTAGGAAGACCTTGGCCTTTGGTGATACTATTAGTTTTAGATGCAGGGATATGTACATTTCTAATGGTAATTCGACAAAAGAAATTCAATTTGTATCCTCCGGCAAAAGCAATCACTTGAAGTAGGAGACAATGAATGGGTTGATGATGAGGATACTATACAGCTTTGTCTTTACCATTTCGGAGGTGAGTAGGATAGTCAAATTCGAACACATTAGAAAATTTTGAAATATCTTGAATATGACCCACAATTTCATTTGGAATACGACATAGAATATTTATCATCAAGACAAATGTCTCTTTACTCTATGGAAGAGTTTGGTAGTTCTACCATTGAAGGATTTTTCAGAAAAAAACATTGAATATCAACAAACATTTGGAAAAGTCACAACAAGAAGAACTAACCAAAATCTTGCAAAAACATTCTCTTGCATTTGCATAGGAGTATACGACATGAAAGGTATTGATCTAAGACTTTCATCCATCATATCTATATTGAGGAAAATAGTAGATCAATCGAGACAACCTCAAAGAAGGATGAATCCAAATCTTAGGGAAATAGTGAAAGAAAGAGCTCCAAAAACTACTCAATGTAAACTTCATTTATCCAATTTGAGATAGTAGATGGGTTTCTCCTACGGTTATAGTACCTAAAAAGAATGGTAAATGGAGGGTGTGCATTGATTACGAGAATTGAATAAGCAACTTTGAAGGATCCTTTCCTTTGCCTTTTTATCGATCAAGTATTAGATACATTGCGAGGTAAAAAGTACTTTTCATTTTTGGGCGGTTTTAGTGGCTATAATCAAATTCAGGTAGCACCTGAAGATCAAGATAAGACCACATTTACTTGTCCATGGGGAACTTTTGCCTACCGAGTGCTTCCTTTTGGGTTATGTAATGCACCAGCAACATTCCAAAGAGCAGTACTAGGAATATTTTCTGATCTAATCCATGATTGTGTAGAGGTTTATATGGATGATTTTACAGTTTATGGTAATTCATTTGAAGAGGCATTAGAAAATTTGGAAAAAGTTCTTATAAGATGTAAAGAAACAAACCTTTCATTAAGCCATGAAAAATGCTTCATGATGTTTACTGAAGGGATTGTTTTGGGGCATCATATTTCGGGAGATGGGATTAAGGTTGATAGATCAAAAGTTGAAGTCATCTCCAAGTTACCTATTCCAAATTGTCAAAGAGATGTTAGAAGTTTTTTAGGATTTACTGGTTACTATAGAAGATTTATAGAAAACTTCACTAAAATTTCATCTCCACTATTCAAATTGCTTACAAAAGACTGTGAATTTAAATGGGATCCTGATTGTCAATCAGTCTTTGAAACTTTGAAAACAAGAATATCTGAAGCACCTATCTTGAAGGACCAAATTGGAAACTCCCTTTCCATATTTCTACGGATGCTTCAGATACAGCTCTAGGAGCTGTGTTGGGTAAAAAAGATTTAGTTCCTTATGCCATTTATTATACCAGTAAAAATTTGACTTCCACAGAGTTGAATTATACTGTGACTGAAAAAGAGTTTTTAGCTGTTGTTCATGCAATTAATAAGTTTAGACATTACATAACAGGCTATGAAACTTTTATTCATACTGACCATTCTGCAATTAGATATTTAATGAAAAAACCTGTTACTAATGGCAAAGTGACAAGATGGCTCTTACTTTTACAAGAATTCAATATTACTGTGTTGGATAGACCAGGGAAACAAAATACAGTAGCTGATTTCTTGTCTAGGATTCAGAATACTAAAGAAGATTCTCCTGTAGAGGATAAGTTTCCTGATGAATACTTGTTTGCGGTAACTATTAAAACTCCTTGGTATGCAGATATTGCTAACTATTTGGTTACAGGGAAACTACCTTCACATTTATTTCCAAGTGAAAAACGAAAAATTATTTAGGAGAGTTCAATTTGGTTACAGGGAAACCGCCTTCACATTTATTTCCAAGTGAAAAACGAAAAATTATTCAGGAGAGTTCAAAATATTCATGGATTTCTAACGAATTGTTTAAAACAGGGCCAGATCTTGTGATCAGAAGATGTGTCAGGGAAGATGAAATGCCTGATATTCTTAAGGCATGTCATGATGAACCATGCGGCGGACACTTCACAGACAAAAGGACGGCCTATACAATCCTTTCTTTAGGATATTATTGGCCTTTCCTCTTCAAAGATGCAAAACAATATGTCAAAAGGTGTGACAGCTGCCAAAGAGTAGGGAAACCTACCCTTTCAAATGAAATGCCATTGCAAACACAGGTACTCATTGAACCCTTTGAAAAATGGGCTTTAGATTTCATTGGACCTATTAATCCACCATCTAAGCAAAAGAAGTATATATTGGTTTGTACCGATTATGTTACTAAATGGGTAGAAGCCAAAGCATTAGTATCTGCTACTGAAAATTCAGTTGTTCATTTTCTTTATGAGGATATTTTTACTCGCTTTGGTGTTCCAAGAGAAATTGTGACAGATCAGGGAAGCCAATTCACATCCAACTTGGTGGAGAAGTTGATGGAAGAATACAAAATCAAGCACAGAAGATCTACTCCTTACCATCTGCAAGCAAATGGTCAAGTGGAGTCTACAAACAAAGTTCTCGAAAGTATCATCACCAAAACTGTTCATCTACATAGAAGAGATTGGGCAGAAAGGCTTCCTGAAGCCTTGTGGGCCTACAGAACTATATGGAGAAATACAACAGGACATTCTCCCTATGAACTTGTTTATGGGAAGGAAGTCCTGCTCCCCATTGAGTTCCAAGTCAAGACCTTCAAGATAGAAATTCAGTTGGGGATGGACTTATCAGAAGCCCAAAAGCATAGAATGGAGCAATTGAATGAGCTAGATGAGATCAGACAAGAAGCAATTTTAAGAACTGATCTAGTTCAATATCAAAGAGCTAAATGGCATGACAAGTACATCAAAGAGAAGAAGTTTCAAGAAGGAGATTGGGCATTGTTATTCGATTCCAAGTTTAAAGATTTTCAAGGAAAATTTCAGACTCATTGGCTTGGGCCATATGAGATTGACAAGATCTTTAGCAATGGAGCGGTAAGAATCAAGACCATTGATGAGTTTCAAACTCCTCTTATTGTGAATGGCCACAAATTGAAAGTTTATCATAAGCCACTCTCAAAAGAGGAATTTGTCAAAATGTTTCAAGAAAATTCTGCAATCAGGCTGGTACAGAAGAATTCTTCTTCTCCACCAACCTAGCTTTTATTCTTTCCAGTTAAAAAAAAAAAAAAAAAATTAAAAAAAAAATTGTATAAGCCTGAAAACCAATCACTGATTGGCAGTCTTATACAGAAAATGTAGGGTGAAAATCAGGAACACCTGACACCCTATATTTTCCAAAAAAAAATCTCTCTTTCATTTCACAAGTTTTGTGACCACCCATTCCACTTCATTCCACTTCATTTCACTTCATTTCACTCCATTCCACTTCATTTTATCTGTTTCATTCCATTTCACCAATAAAATTATTTTTCATGACCATTTCCATCTAGTCATTTGTCATCCGTTCATTTCCATTCACCCAAATAATAGCTGTGTCAGTTTCCGCAGCTGACATCTGTTTCCGCAGCTGACACCAGTTTCCGCAGCCAGAAGCAGATTCCGCAGCTACCACTCTGTTTTCAAAATAATGTACAACCAGATGTTATTTCCATAATCATGAAATAAAATGTAGGTATGAGGACCAAAAATGAAGACATGGAGCATTCAAGATATCAATGAGGAGCAATTAATTGAAGACCAAGGAAAATGGCAAATATTCCAAGGTATGAGTAAAATTTATTTCAAATAGCATTTAAAACACATTTTTATATAGTTATAAACCATAAGCTCCATCCATTATGTGCAATGATTATATTGACAAACTCCGTAATCACTCCATGATCTTTGTACAATCCTCCCACAATCCTCGCATTCATTCTCAAACGGTCCCATAATTAAACCTCCGATCTTCACTCATACTCCGATATTCCACCTGTGACAATGAGACGTAGTTGATTTGACTACGGCTTCTTTCAGCCGCATAAAATCCATAGCCGTTGTTTAAACGTGCTTACATTTATTTTGCAGCCACCAAATTTTAAAACACTGTCGGATGTGTTATACTCCTCCTATTGTTCTATTGTTCTCACAGCCGCATTTACGTCGTGCTCACGTAACCCTTCTCTGTTCCGCTTCTCTCCATTTCATTCTCTATTACGCTACAGTCTGTATACCCACTCTCTGATATCTACCTACAGTCATCGTGCTCATTTCCATTCATTCAGTTGTCCTACTTCCATTGAACCCTCCTCACGCAGGCAAGTTTTTAAAGAGCAGAAAGAAGGATGGGTAAATTTTTGAGAGCAGAACCAGAGGGACCTAAATTCATGGAAGGATATCCGCAATTCAGGGATATATTGAAGAAGGAAAAGTGGCTGCGGTTTATCCAAAATTTTACAGGCTACCATAAAGAGGTGACAAAAGTGTTTGCAAGATCTTTCAATGGCCTGGAGGTAGAGATTGGAGACCTTAAGTTCACGGTGAATGAGGCATCTATAGCATCTGCCACAGAACTTCTTCAAGAGGGTGAACGATGGTTTAAGAACAAAAGCATTAGTGATGAAGCTTGGAGAGTAATTCTACATAACCCAGGTATGGACATAACTATTTTTAAAAGAGGAATTCCTATTCATGCTTTGAAAGAGGAATGGGCTACTTTGCTGCTAGTTGTTCAAAAATTCATTACCTGTGAAGGCCGTTTTGGGTCCATGTATATGTACCATACCAGATTGTTGATGAATTTTCTAGATAATCAAACTCTCAATCTCCCATATTTTCTATTAAATAGTTTGAAGAAGATGTCTGTGACTGTTCAGAAACATTTAGGGGATGTAGAACCACATCTATATCACCAAGGTCTTGTAAAAATTTTGATTGAAAAAGAGTTAAAGGAGAAGAAGGACACATGGGAACAATTTTTGATTAGAAATTTCTTTGAGGAACCTCAAGAAATTCCTGAAGGTAGCACATCAAGAAGGAGTAGGAGAAAAATAAAAAATGATGAAACTCAAAGTACTCCTACTACTACAATTGAAAGAACTAATAGGGAAGAGAGACTGTCAAAAAGGAAGAAGAAAGAAACCAAGGGTAAAAAGCCAATAACATCAAAAGAGAGAAAAAGTATTGATACTATGCATCAAACCCCTTCTTCCGAAGAAGATCATCAAGTGTTATCTAAGAGATTGGTTCATCTTCAAGAACAGTTATCTATAGCCAAGAAGAAAGAGAAGGGGAAACAAAAGCAAAAAGACAGTGGTCCACAGCGTGTGAGAAGAAGTTCCAGGCTTAAGGGGAAGTTGAGGAAAACGCAAACGAAGGGACCTCATTTTATTGATTTGGGAGAAGAAACATCTGAACAATCCCCAGCTGACCACAGTCCATCTCACTCTCAGTCAGTCAGTGAACCTGGTTCATTTCATTCTCAGTCAGACATTGAACATAGTCCATCCCATTCTTAACCAGATTTTGAAGACAACTCTCCTCCACGGCATTTTGGGGACATCCCAATAAAAACGACACCTGAGATAGACCCAAAGAAACAAGAAGTATATGATTATATAGAATCTTTAGAAAGAGCAGCTACGGGTCCCAGTACTTCGTCCACTTAGCCTCACACAGTACAAGATGATCTAGTCCAATCACTAAAACAAGAAGTCTTTGAGCTAGAGCTTTTAAATAAACACATTAAAAATGAAAATGAGGCATTGAAGGAACAAGGAAAATTGGACAAAATCATTCATGATAATACCATGTTACATCTGGGAATATGGCAGAAGAAGAACAGGAAATTGAAAAAGAAATGCCAGAAGTTAAGCAGAGCACTGGTTAATATCAAATTTAGATGCTTAATGAAGAAGCCTAGGATGTTAGCAGCACCAAGGAAGAGGAGGAGAGGATTGGATGTACTAGCTAAAGTGTCAAGGAATATGAACTGAAGAAGGATTATCAAAATTTTGGTTGCATGAGGACATGCAACACCTTCACAGTGGGGGTATGTTGAGTCTCAAATCTGCATTTTTCCTATACATCTTCCTAGACCTTTTTCATTCACCTGAAGCTTCCAAGCTGTCAATATCATTGTATATTAATTGTAAAAGGGCATCTAAAATGGTTTTTAACTATATTTACGTGTGTGTTTGGGGTTAGATTTTCTCATTTAGGTAGGAATCTTGCCACTTTCACTGACCATTTTGTAGAGAATATGTCTGGTGTCTAGGGGCAAAATTAGAGCCACATGGGCAATCAGGAAATGATGTGGACATGGATCGTATCCTATTAGCTCAGACAATTCACTAGGAGGGCTGCGATTTGGTGGCCAAGTGAAGTCAATAGTAGAGGTCCGCAATTGACAGGACCTCTGTTTCGGCCGTGAAGATTTGTGGCCGTTCACAGTTCTGGAAGACACATCAACACCTGTACACGGCTCCATAAGCCGAATCCAACATCCACTCTTCATAGATTTACTCCTCCCCGCGGCCATGATCGATCTCTCACGGACGTAATACTTTCGTGTTTTCTATCAGCATAAAATTTAGGGAATTAGTTATATCACCTTCAGTTATAAATAACGCGTTTGCATACGCATAATAGTTAGTCTCCATAGCCTCCATATAGCTCTGTAATGTAATTGCGTTGCCACTGCGCTGTAATATCATCTCTCTGTTATGACTGCATTTTAATATATAAGAAGACTCTGTTTCCAAGCGTAATTCGTATTTGAAGGTTGTTGCCCGAGGCTGGTGCAGAGGGCCCCTGCACACGCTGAGGTTTTGTGCATTATTGTATAGTTTCTTGTTTTATTTCTTTAAGCTCATTGTGCCATAAGTCATTCATGTGTTTATACATTGCATCTTTCATGGTATTTATGCTTCATCTCTGTTTATAATCTGTCATGCTTTACACTTTACTTCTGTCCATAATCTTTCATGTTTTATGTTAACTGATCAGTGTTCTTGTTTCAGATTTCAAATAGGAAGCCCGGGCATTTGCATATCTTTTGACTAATGACATGGAATCAATGCGATTATATTGCTAATTTATTTTTCTTAGTTTTTTTGTTAATTTAGTCTTGCTTTGTTTATTTGGTCTTACATTTATATTTGTTGGTTAGATTTAAATATATTAAATTTCTCATGTCATTCAGTTATCGAAAGCCATAATTTGGATGGTGAGGATTAGTATGGTTAATAATGATAGTTTGCTATGAAGTTAGATAAATTGAATTGCTCTATGTCATATTCTTTGATTACCTCTAAAAATAGGTAGTAGGTGAGTGAGTAATTGAGTATTGAGTATGATTATGTGGTTTTGATATTAGTTTATGCAAGTTGATATTAAATTTCTCATGTCATTTTGATTTACTCAAGAAATAATTTGGGTGATATGGTGAGGGATTGAAGTATGAGTGTGTAGTTTGATATTAGTTTACTTTCTGCAAGTTAGATATATTAAATTGCTCATGTCATTTCCAGTTACCTCCGAAAGCCACAGCTGGACTGATGGTGAGGGATTGAAGTATGAGTGTGTAGTTTGATATTAGTTTCTTTTTCTGCAAATTAGATATCAGATTGCTCAAGTTGTTTATGGTTACCTCCGAAAGCCATAGTTGGACTAATGGCGAGGGATCAGAATATAAGTTGATGTAATTTGATTTAGATTTACTTTGTTGCAATTCTTGGATTTCTTTAAGCATAGTTTCTTTTGTGTTTAAACAGCAACAAGGATAGTTTGGTTTTCATGCTCAATAGTTCACTGTTTTGATTTACTAGGTTAGCAGCACATTTTCATTTCCTTTCAAGTTTTGTCATTGTATGTTTCAAATTCCTTTTGAAGTTTCAAGTTGGTAAATCATTATAAAGGATATCATTGCCTTGAACAATCATAACCATACTTGTTTTTATTTTAGAATTTCCATCTCACATTAGAAAACCAAAAACGACAAAAAGTTAAGAAATAGGTTATCTTGCATATATAGTGCGCCACACTTCATCAGCTTACGAATCTCGGATTGATAAATTAATGTAGCAATTTAGGACACACTAAATTGACCCAACACTCTCCTACCTTCCCATATCACACAATCATCTTTAAGATCCAACGTTTTAGATGACTAGCCCAATTGAAAGCTTGCACATTGGATAGTAAGAAAATCCTTTCCTGACTCCATTGCCCAATGGTTTTGAATATTTCCTGGAACATTTCACCTCTGCCATATCCCTCTTTGCTCAGCTTTGTCTTACATTGAACCCTTCCTTCCTGATAACCAGCAACCAAATCAAAACAAATCAAACAAACAAACCTTGTGCCTATAACTAGCCTAACATCTTAACATTTGAGCTTCAAAGTCAAATACCTTTGACATATCATAGAGAGATCCCTCTCTAGACCCAGGAGGGCTAGATCTTGAGGTCTGAAAGTGGTTTTATGTTGTCTCATCTTTTGGTCTTACCAATCTGGAAAAAACATGGGAACCCCAACATGGGGTACACATAAACACCCCATAATTATCATGTGTATGTGCCAAACAGTCGAATGACTATGGTGCGACGGGATATAAAATTCAATGAGGAGAAAGCCATGAAGTTTTCACTTGAGAGGGAGCTAGACTTTCATGCATAGGAGGAACTTTTGGTTCCCAAAGATGAGTCTCTAGATGTGGATCAGGCACAGGAGGAGGTTCATGAAGTGGAGGAGTCCACTCACGCAGAGCCAAACATCAGAACTGGCAGAAGGTGTACCATAGAAGCCGAGAGGCTGAAGCTTGATGCGGCACAGAATGTAGGAGTCCCTACTTCATAGTGTAGACAGAGACAGTCTCCTGACCGATTCACTAGATACATGGCTCTCATGAGAAAATGTATTGTGACTGAGCCATATTACTTTCAGGAAGCAGTGCAGGAGCCCACATGGGTAGATGCAATGGTGGAGGAGTATGACTCCATTGTCAGAAATAGTGCTTGGGAAATTGTTCCAAGGTTGGTTGATAAATCAGTGGTAGGTTCAAGATGGATCTACAAGGTAAAGCAAGTTGTTGATGGGAGTGTTGAGAAATACAAGGCCATATTTTTGGCCTAGGGCTTCTCATAGATCGAGGGGATTAATTATGAAGAAACCTTTTGTAATATTCCCAAATAGGGAAAGCAGAAATATAGTGCAAAATGTTGGAATAACAGTGTTAATAATCATATAAAAGCAAGAGGCCTGTATGGATACCTTCTAATCATAATAACAGCAGAAAAATATGTATAATAAATGGGCCATAATATGTACAACAATATACAACAAGCCTCCAATGTACAAAACCCTCAAAAGAGGTGTTGCTACTATATATCAAAATGTCGTAACACTGCTACAGCGTAGTTTTAAAGGAAATGCTACAGAAAATGAATATACAAAATATCATGGGCTGATATATGCCAAAAAATATATATCTAATACAGATCTAGGCACTATACAACCTCCAATGAAGAACCCCCAAAGGGTTTTCAACAAAACACCAAGATACAAGATCTTAATCAAAGCCCTAGGGCTAAAGATTCATTTTAATATGTAGATCTGGAAAATGTGATTAATATGATATAAAAAATAGTGTAGCCTCCTCCAATGGATCTCCTAGATGAAAGGTTGATCCCTCCACTATAAAACCTCCTCCCCAAATGGTGTGCCAAAACCACCCTGCAACTCCTCCCTCAAAATAACGCAGATCTGGAAATAAACTGCGCTGTAGGGGAAAATCAATGTATGGCCTGATGCCAAGATCTAAAAATAAGCACAAGGGCCTTCCTTACTTTCCTCCCAATGGAAAGTAACCCTTCTCCAGTGAAAATAAGCAGTGAAGTGATGTAATATTCCAAAAATTTAGCTTTCAGCTAAATGGAATATTATAGATTATTTTGTCACTAGGTAGGTGAATAAGTGGGTAGGGAGGCCCATAAATCTCCTTAGAAACAATAAAAACACTTAAAGTGTGAAATGAGACCCTCTAAGCAGCTAAATAAAGCACCTTTGAGTGTGAACAGGGGATGGAGTATGTTGAATAGGTCAACTTTGACGAAATCAACGGCGTTGTTATGGAGGAGTGGGCATTTAATGAGGGATAACGCAGTTTTGGAGGGAGATTGATTGCATGGAGGTAGTGACCTAATTGAGTGGGGCCAAGGGTGAGGAAGCTCATAACTTATATAAGGAAGAGGATGGCAGCCATAAGGGGTTATGTTTTGGCTTATTATTTTGTATATGGTATGTTTAGACTTCTTGCATTATTCAGTTGTTTAGTTGAGTTTTCAGTGTTGTTTAGCACAGGGTGTTTCTGAGCGGGAATCCCATCTCTTTCCTTGAGAGGCATCTTGGAGGAGTATTGCACTACATTTTCACACTCAATCTCAAGGCTAAGCTATATATTTCTTCATCAGCGCAGTTTCTGCAGAATATTGTGTTGTGTTGTAGGGTGCAGCAGTGGAGAATTATTTTGGGTGACTTCAGAGCTAGTTTTGCAGTGGAGGAAGTTTTCCATCCATTGGAAGGCCTGTAAATAAGCCCCTTGGGATTTATTGACATATTTGGCATCAAGCCAAGGATTATTTATCCCCTATAGCATATTTTCAGTCCAGATCTGCGTTATTTTAGGGAGGAGTTACAAGGGTGGTTGCAGTGGTTGTTTTGGGAGGTGATTTCTTCAGTGGAGGAGCCATTCTTTCATCCAGAGGATCTATTGGAGAAGATTTTTAGGTTTCTATATCAGCTTCAGCCATATCTTCTCATTTATATTGTTGCAACATACCTTTATCCTTAGGGTTGCAGCTTAAATTGGCACATTGTGTGCATTTTCCGGAAATCCTCCTGGGTTGTCTAGGAAAGCTGATCTAGTGCCCAGATTTGTATGTGTGGTAACTATTGAGGACTATATAAATATTTGTATATTATTGTATGATCTTGAACTATAGTTATGCTTAGTATGATGGCACTGTAGCAGCCTCTCCGACATTTGTATAGCAGCAACATCTCACTTTTGAGAGTGTTTATGTATTGGAGGCTTGTGTGATCATAGTCTATGATTTGTGCCTCATTATTTTGTACTTATTTGTTGCATATATGATCAATAATATGGCTCCATATTGGTCTCATGGTTTATGGTCTTAAATATTTTCTGCTACTCACATTTTATACACTATATTCCTACTTTTTCCATTTGGGAATATTATAGTGGTATCGGAGCATAATCTTGGCTTAGCATGTGCATTCAGCCAATATGTCACCATAAGGATAAGCTTCTCACAAGGAGAGAAGATGTATAGAAGGGACAAAGAAAAAACTCCAGTATTTGGAGGAAGGGAGGAAGAGGAGCTCTCAAAGCTTCTTTTTCAAACTATGCAGAGCATCCATGAAGATATCAAGAAGATGAGAAGGGAGATGTGTAGGGAATCTACAAGGGGGTTTTAATATGAAGCAAACCATATATTTTCATATGATGGGTGTGAGAATTCAGCCACACAATCTGATCCACAGTGCAGTTTTATGCCCATATTCACGGCAAGAGAGATGGAGGAAGAAGATGCACCAAAGGAGGAGACTTTGAGTGACTATCTTCAGGAGTATGAATCCCAATCTTCGAGATTCAAGGAGCACTTAAAATTCCAAGGGTTTTTCCAACTCAAGGAGAATATAAGGCCTAGAAATCACAACAGAATCATAAGAGGTAGATACTTTCTTCCAAATTTTGATGGGTGATCCAAATGCACAGCTAAGGATTGGATAGAGCAGCTAGACTCATACTTGCAACTACATCAAGTTTCAGAAAAGGAAGCCCTTAGGATAGCAGCGCGGAATCTTGAAGGTAAGGCTTGTACTTGGTGGTTTTTTGAATCTTATACATTTAATCATGCAAATATAGCTACTTATGCAAGATTCACTAAGAGATTAGTGAAGATATTTGATGAAAAACAACTTGAAACATATTTGATTGAGCTAGCCAAACATAAACATTCAAAACCTTTGCATGAGTTGGAAAGATCCATTGCACCAACTCCACTTCAGATTTCTATTGAGGGGGATAAAAATGTGTATGATACCTTGCCAAGGGCAAGATCCCCATTGCAGGAAGATATTTCTTCTTAAAAGGAAGGCATGAAGATTCCTCCTTCAAGGGAAGACCAAGATCTAGGGTATCTCATTGTTGATGAGGTATTCTCAAATATTAATGAGGAGGAAGAGCAGAGAGGAAGTAACAACATTGTCACTTTAGGAGGAGAACCATCACCGCATGGAGATGGGCATGAATCTATTGCTTCAATTAGAGGAACTTTTTCATCCTTGAAAAATGTTCCCAAGGAGCAGCATGTGACAGTAGTGATGGGCAGTAAGACGCTGATCAAAGGAGGAGAAGAAAAGGTGGATCAGCATCAAAGGATGGGGAGCATCCACCCTTTTTTATTTCAGGAGGTTTATATACAAAATAAGGAGACTGGTTTACGCAGTGAAAGGAGAGGAAAATCATTCCACTCACCTATACAGTCTACTTCAGATTTTGATGTCTCATTACATGGTGGAATTCCACCTGGGAGGCCACCAGATCAGGAGATGAGAGACACCTCACCACTCATTGATCCAAGAGGGGTGAGAACCTTGGGAGGATTTGGCACCATACAGAGATTTTTGGGTAGGCTCAAGGAGGAGGGAGACATTCTCCCAATATCATCATTACCCACTCTCATCAGCTATTTTGTGTTGGGAGAAGATGTTTCTGGGATGGAGGATGGCACCATCATGGTGCAAGGAGACCAATCCATGGCATTAGAGAACCGGAGGATACTTCCACATGAGAAGTAATATTCCCCATTTGGTAGAGGATGGTGGCCACTCATGCATGCATTGGCCAGACTTAGGAGATTTTGGATAGGTGATAGATTCCTATGGAAGACTAGCCTCAAAAAGCTTCAACCTTCACTTGAGCATGAGCAGCTACAGGAGGAGCAACAGGAACATGTTAGCAGCATACCGGTGCTTAAATTTGGCATAGGATATGTCAAAGAAGAGGGCAGACACATGATAGGGTCTCCACAATATAGATCAGTCGCGTTGTCATTAGGGAGTTTAGATCCTTATTAGAGATCCCAGCTATTGGTGGAATACTCCAAGGACCTCCTTACATGCAGGATACTTGATGACCAGTTTTCAGATGGGATATATACAGTGAGAGATGGGTTCATCTTTTATCAAGGTAGGTTCTTCTTAACTATATACTCAAAGCTCAAGGAGAAACTACTACATGTAGCCTATAAGGTCTTACTCTCCAATCCCACTAGTTTCATTAGAGCATACAATACTCTCTTGGATGGATTTGTGTGGGAAGGCTTCAAATAGGAGATGCACTATCATATGAGGAAGTGCATATATTGTTTGCAGGTTGAGAAGAGACATAGCTCTTGGGAAGAGTTATCATTACCACCTCCTTATTTATTGGGTATGAGAGGGAGCTTATCCATGAGTTACCTCACTAGCTTGAACCAAGTTTATGGTAAGGATTATATTGTTGAGCATCATGATATACTTACTATATACTTTCATTTTCTTACCACTCATATGCAGGGCATTGCTCCAAGAGGGGGTACTCTTTCTTATTGGCTTCATGAGCTACTTGGGGCCATGAGCAGTGATGATGTTGGCCACTCCCTAGAATATTTTGGGGAGATGATTTATTCTTCATGGTGTGCTTCATTGACACCAAACATCATACACCTTCTTCAAGTATGTGAGAAGAATGGGGCAGCAAACAAGTGGTGGGGGCAACACTTGTTATATCATATTCTATGGAAGTTAGGAGTAAAACCATGCTGGTTTCACTTGAGGAACCATTTCCCTTCCCCATTACTACACATGTCAGCTAGCATGACCTTGATTATGATTCCACATGTTGATGATCTTCTTATCTTTTTTGGGAACATGATTGGAGAGAAGGCACATTGGTTGGATGTGTCCATTGGGAATGAAATTTCCCACAGTTTTTATGCTTCATTCTTTAAAGGGAGTAGGGTAGATGATATGGCCACTACCATAGATCACATGTTTATTTATGAGGTGAGCCATATTATTATCTGGAGCACTTGGGAGATGCCTCTCATGAACATTTGGGAGGAACTTTTCTATGAATTACCATGTTGGAAGGTGATTCATTTCATTTGGATGATAGCATGGAGATGGGAGTCTCTCATTGGGAATGAGATCCCCTATGATTGTAATCACTCCTACCTTGAGGAGGTCATTGGAAAACAAGAAGGTTTCCATATATACCTTCCATTTTCTTATGATGACAGCCATTTGGTTTATCCACCAAAGGCCAACTTGCACATTTGGGAGGAACCATTAGGAGACAGAATTGTTGTAGAATATATGAAGCAGAGGCGGAGACTATTTTATGAGGAGGACACAAGAGGAGGAGGGGAGAATTTTTCTCAAACCTTACAGTTGCTTGAGGATAAGCAACATTTTGGAGGGGAGGACTATAATATTCCACAAATTTAACTTTTAGCTAAATGGAATATTATAGATTATTTTGTCACTAGGTAGGTGAATAAGTGGGTAGGGAGGCACATAAATCTCCTTAGCAACAATAAAAACACTTAAAGTGTGAAAGGATACCCTCTAAGTAGCTAAATAAATCACCTTTGAGTGTGAACAGGGGATGGAGTATGTTGAATAGGTCAACTTTGACCAAATCAATAGCGTTGTTATGGACGAGTGGGCATTTAACGAGGGATAACCCAGTTTTGGAGGGAGATTGATTGCATGGAGGTAGTGACCTAATTGAGTGGGGCCAAGCATGAGGAAGCTCATAACTTATATAAGGAAGAGGATGGTAGCCATATGGGGTTATGTTTTGGTTTATTATTTTGTATATGGTCTGTTTAGACTTCTTGCATTCTTCAGTTGTTTAGTTGAGTTTGCAGTGTTGTTTAGAACAGGGTGTTTCCGAGTGGGAATCCCATCTCTTTCCTTGGGAGGCATCTTGGAGGATTATTTCACTACATTTCCACACTCAGGCTCAAGGCCAAGCTATATCTTTCTTCATTAGCGCAGTTTCTGCAGAATATTGTGTTGTGTTGCAGGGTGCAGCAGTGGAGGATTATTTTGGGTGACTTCAGAGCTATTTTTGCAGTGGAGGAATGTTTCCATCCATTGGAAGGCCTTTAAAGAATCCCCTTGGGCTTTATTGACATATTTGGCATCATGCCAAGGATTATTCATCCCATATAGTGCATTTTTAGTCCAGATCTGCGTTATTTTAGGAAGGAGTTGCACAGGTGGTTGCAATGGTTGTTTTGGGAGGTGATTTCTTCAAGGGAGGAGCCATTCTTTCATCCAGAGGATAAATTGGAGAAGATTTGTAGTTTTCTACATCAGCTTCAGACATATCTTCTCTTTCTATTGTTGCGGCATACCTTCAGCCCTAGGGCTGCAACTTACATTGGCACGTTGTATGCATTTTCCGAAAACCCTCCTAGGTTGTCTAGGAAAGTTGATCTAGTGCCCAAATCAGTATGTGTGGTATCTATTGAGGCCTATATCAGTATTTTTATATTATCGTATGATCTCCATCTATATTTATGATTATTATGACTGCGTTGTAGCAGCCTCTCCAACATTTGTATAGCAGCAACATCTCACTTTTGAGAGTGTTTATGTATTGGAGGCTTGTGTGATCACATTCTATGATTTTTGCCTCATTTTTTTATACTTTTTTGTTGCATATATGATCAATGATATGGCTCCATATTGGTCTCATGGTTTCATGTGTTAAATATTTTCTACTGCTCACATTTTATGCACTATATTCCTACTTTTCCCATTTGTGAATATTACAAGTCACCCAAAGATGGTTTCCACTGCTGCAACCTGCAAAACAACTCAACCCTCAGCAGGATCTACATTGTAGATGTAAGATGAAGCATTTGCCAAATGCCTGATAGTGGAAATGTAGTACAAGACTCCTCCAAGAGCTTCTCAATGGAAGAGGTGGGATTCTCGATTAGGAACACCCAGTGCTAAAAAGCACTTGCAATCTTAGCTAAACAGCCAAAGAAAGCTATATGTCTAAATATACCATATATTCATAAATATAAAATACATCAACCTAATGAATATGGTTGCCATCCTCTTCCTTTCATAAGATATGAGCTTCCAAACCCTAAGCCCCATTCATTTATGACCCTACTTCTATGCAAGGTATCTCCATCTAAAACTGTGATGTCCCTCATTGATTGCCATTGCTCCATGACAGTGTTTTTGATTTGGTCAAATTTGACCCAGTCAAGATGTTCCAGCCCCTTTTCACACCTAAGGGTGCTTAATTGTAATATTCCCAAATGGGAAAAGCAAGAATATAGTGCAAAATATTGGAACAATATTGAAAATCATCATTTATAAATCAAGAGGCCAATATGGAGACCTTTCATATGTTATTACAATAGCAAAATTTACATAAGAAATGGGCCATAAGATGCATAACAGTAAATAAAAGCCTCTAATGAACAAAATCCCTCAATAAGAGGTGTTGCAATCATGTAGAAAAGCTGGAAAACCCTTACAGTGTTATTTTATTGGCTCTGCTATAGAAAATGATTATACATCAGATCTAGGTCTGATATGTGCCTCAAAAGATAGATCTATATCATATCCATGCACTATAAAAACTCCTCTAAAGAACCCCTCAAGGGTTTCAGCAAAACACCAAGTACAAGTTGTAGATCTGAGATCTAAGACTGCAGATCTACTGAAAAATATAGATCTGGAAAGTGTGGCTGATCTGATATGATAAATAAAATAGCCTCCTCCAATAGATCCTCAAATTGAAGGGCATATCCCCATCACTTGAAAATCAGCCCTCCAAATGGTGTGCCAAACCACCCTGCAACTCCTCATATAGAAATAACACAGATCTGGAAGTAAACTGCGCTGTAGGGATCAAAATATGGTTGGCCTGATGCTAATATCTGAAAAAAATATCAATGGCCTTCAATACTGTCCTCCCAAAGGAAAGGAAGCCTCCTCCACTAAAAATAAGCAATGAGATGGCCTAGATCTAGAGATCTAATCACCACTTGCTGTAAGCTGCAAAAACAACCAAACCCTCAATAGGATCTGCATTGTAGTTGAAAGAAGAAGCTTGGCCTTGAGCCAGATAGTGGAAAATGTAGTGCAAGACTCCTCTAAGAGCTCCTTAATGGAAGAGGTGGGATTCCTGATCAGGAACACCCTATGCTAAACAGCACTCTATCTCAGCTAAATAGCAAGAGAAAGATATATGTCTAAATAGACCATATATTCAGAAATATAATATACATCAACAACCTCCATATGGTTTCCATCCTCTTCCTTAAATAGAATATTAGCTTGCAAACCCTAAGCCCCATCCAAGAATATCACTACATTCACACAATGCATCTCCATCTAAAACTGTGTTGTCCCTCATTGATGACCACTCCTCCATGACGGCATTGTTGATTTGGTCAAGGTTGACCCAGTAAAAGTGATCCAACCCCTTTCACACCAAGGGTGCTTCAATTAAGTTGCCAAGGTTTTTCTCTTTCACATTTGGCATTGATTTATTCATTATTAAGGAGAATTATGGACCTCCTTTGCCCTCTTATTCTTTAAACAAAGCAATAAAACAAAATTGAATATTCCAATTAGCTCATGACTAATTGGGAATATTACAGTCCTCCCTTCCCAAATGTTGTTTGTCCTCAAGCAACTAACAAGGTGAGGGCTGCAAACCTCCATCATTGGTGACACCAACATGTGATAAGCTTCCCTCATAAGCTAAGTCTTCACCAATCCATCCCTCCATGAATTGCTCCTCCAAAGTTCTCATGAGATGCAAATAATCCATCCCATAAGGAGACAATAGTTCAAATGAAACAAACATGGTTTTCCCAATGTTCTCCCTAAAACATGTAGCATAGTGAACATGGAGAATCTCAATCCCATAGGGCACATACATACTTCCCATCCTCCCTCCATACATTCCCATAAAAAGTACAAGTACATCATCAATGTATGGGATCAAAATTAAATACATACAAATAGAAATTTGTGCATGAGGTGGGTCATAGTCCCACATGTGGAACCAGCGCAGTAAATCTCCTGACTGCCTTAGATAATGATGCAGTAAGTGGTTTCTACCACTTACTTGCTGCCCAATTCATCCCACCATGGCTGAAAGTGTGAGATATGTTTGGTGCTTTAGGAGTGCACCCAAAATGATACAAAATCTCCCTTTGATCTCCAAGGGAGTGGCCATGTTTAGAATTTTTTGTGGCCCAAAGTTGGCCATGAATTTTATATGGTATAGTGCTCCTCCTTGGATCTATGGCCTGCATAAACATGGTAAATGAATGCATATATTCATCAAATAAAACATTATTTACATGAGCATATTCTTCACCAAAATTCCTCCTTAAACAAATGGAGTGGTGCATAGATCTATCTCCTCTCTTAAAAGAAGGGAGAGGTGGCTGAAATTACTCCTTTATAGAGTTATGTTTATTTCCCAACACCACATGGTTCATGCATATTTGAAAATGTTGATATAGTTCTCCTTCAAAGCCCTTCCAAGTGTAGCTTCTCATGATGATGTTGTAGAATCTCGTGGAATATGTGTGGCTGAAAAATAATTCCTCATAAGCTCTTTGTAGTAACTTCTCCTTGAGATTGGAGGCTCTAGATAAGAATATCTTACAATGATAATAGATGACTCCTTCTTGGACTGAATAGCCCTCCTCATGTAGCTGGTCATTAAGTATCATGCATATGTGAAGATCCTTGGAATATTCCACCAACAGTTGGGATTTCCAATATGGATCAATCTCCCATAGTGACAGCGCTGATGATCTATCACAAATAACATTTGTCATATGGTTGCACTCCTCCTTGACATCTCCCATGCTAAAGGTATATGATGGAAGGTTGCTATCCCCTCCTTGCTTCCCTTCTTGCATATGCACATTCTCAAGTAAAGATTGAGGCTTTTGAAAGTTAGTCTCCCATGAGAGGCTATCATTTGTCCAATACCTCCTTGGTTTAATCAAAGAATGCATGTGTGGACACCATCTTCTATCATGTATGGAATATTTCTCTCTAAGTGAGATCATCTTCTGAGTCTCCATGGCCAAGGAATGGTCTCCTTGCCCCTTGATGGTGTCATCCTCCAATCTTGCAGCATTTCCTCTCAGCGCAATATGAGATGAGAGACTGGGTGATGGTGATAGTGGAAGAATATATCCCTCCTCCTTAGGCTCACACATGCCTCTTAGTGATTTATTTTGGTATTATAATTCTCCCATCCTTCCTGGATCTATGAAAGGAGCATCAATATGTGAAACATATTTCACCAAATCTAAATCAGGTGGTCTCCCAGGGGTTTACTACAAGATAATGATGTCTCATGGATCATCCTCATGTGCATAATATATGGGATCATCATATCCCTACTTCCACTACGCAAATTCATCTCTTTTTCTTGTGTGGAAGTTTCATGACAGTTGGGTATCACTCTTCATGATGGAAGAGTGCCTCTAACTAGAGTAATTGCTCTCTCCTCACCTCTAGTTGGTGGTGGATCATCTCCTATTGTTCCAGCGTTGTGACCCCTCCCTTTTTCTTCTTCTTCTTCCTCATCATAATCTGAGAATACCTCTATGTAATGTGTTTTTCCAGCTACACATCTATGTCTAGGTGCCCAAGATTCTTGGCAAGTGAAGCAAAGCTTCCTTCTCCTTAGATCTTTCTGGACATCATCATCAAGAGGTTTCTTATATTGACTCTCCTTTGAAAAAGCATCCTTTTCTTCTTTTCCCTTTGATGGAAATGAGGGCTTATGCTAAAAATTTACCTTTTCTTTTGGCAAGGCATCTTGAAGGTCTCTAGCCCTTTCAATGGCATCATGTAGGGTACTGTAATATCCCAAATGGGGAATGTAGCAATACATGAACACGAAACTGGAGTAGCAGTGACAAATCAACACATAAAATGGAATAAGTTCCATATATCCATCATATTAATCTTATAGCATCAAATGTATACAAATCCTTGAGGAAATAATCACTCAAGTCATGCAAAATAAGCCTCAACAGAACATGTACATGAGAAATGAAGAAAACTGCTACACAGAAAATACCCAAGGCTATGACAGCGCAGTTTTATTAGAGACAACTGCTGCTGGAATATGTAAATACATGGATATGGAAATATACAACTCATACAATTTTTGGAGTGAAGATCTAAGCTCCCAAGCACAATTTCAAGGAAATCCTAGAAGGATTTCCTGAAATATGCAAAATGTAAAAAATGTCAGAGTTGCAGTCCTAGGACTGAGTAGCAGCTGCAACTCAATATTTGGATATATATGGTTGTATATAGAACATGTGATGAATGAATCTCATCCAATGGATCCTTCGGGTGAAAGGCTGATCCAATCACTGAAGATCTCACCCTCCAACATACACTGCAAACCCTTACTGCAAATGCACACTGAAAATAAAGCAATCAAGGAGAGGGATTTCGTTGTAGGAGATAGAAAATATATTGGCCAAGTGCCAAGATCTGAAATCTTCTCCAAGGGCTTATTCACTGATCTCCCAAAGGAAAGAAAGCTTCCTCCTCTAAAAAATAAGCTCTGGAAGTGTTGTTGTGAACCTCCATTGCAACACCCTACAACACAACGTTATACTGTTGCATAAATAAAATTGTAGCTGAAGGAGGTGGCTTGGCCTAAAGCCTATATGTGGAGAAATGAAGTACAAGCTCCCTCAAGAGGCCTCTCAAGAAAGGAGAAGGAATTCCTAAACAAGAATGCCTTGTGCTAAGCAGCACAGCAATCTCAACTAAACAGTTGAAGAAAGCACAAAGTCATACAGACCACAAATTCAATAATCAATAACATATCCTCATATGGCTACCTTTCCCTCCTTTTATACAAATGGAAGCCCTCTCACCTTGGGTCCCACTCATTAGGGTTTCCTCCACCAAGAAATCTTCCTCCCGCTATCTCTATGTTGTCTCCAAAGATGATCTCCACCTCTTATCCCAGCACTGTTGACTTGGTCAAACTTGACCTTGTCCACATGAAAAAGCCCCTTCTCACACATGAGGGTGTGAAATCCAGCTCCTATGGTGATACCTTTTCACATTATGAGGGATTTTATTCATTTTTTTATTATGCATGGGCCTCCTTACCCATTTATTCAACTGCTAGGTGATAAAAACAAAAATTAATATTCCAAGTAGTTGCATGCTAACTTTGGAATATTACAGTCCTCCCCTCCCAAATGTTGCTTGTCCTCAAGAAAATACAAGGATATAACTTAGAATTCTCCCCTCCTCTTGATATAGCATCCACATATGATAACCTCCTCCAAGGAATGAGATGTTGTCTCATCAATAAATCTTCGTATTTCCCCTCCCAAGTATGCAAGTTAGCTAAATAGCTATCATCATGAACAAGTAGAGTACTCAATAAGGAAATAAGATGCTTTACAGAGGTCCCTTTGAGGAATGTGATATGAAATGTGTTGGGAACCATCATTCCCATGTGGATTCCCCATCCCCAAGAAATCATCCATACAAAACGAGTCACCTCACAACATGGCAACTCCTGAAAATTCCTCTCCACATTTGGCTCATGCAATGTCGGTGGGTTGAAAATTTGAACATGGTAGAAAAAGTAACCTACCCCATTTTGACCCTCTATCCACTTATGATAAGTGTAGATTTTTTGTTGATCTTGGGCTACAATGGTGTTTCCCTCAAGTGGCACGAAGAAGACTAGATCTCCAAATATCTCCTCTCCAATGTTATGAATCATGCTGGCCCAAATCATTTAATATATGATGAGTTGGAAATCACCATCATATGGCATCCAATCAATCCCATGGCCCACCTCATAAGGAAACAAGTGTTTTTCTATGGTGGCCACATCACCTCCCATGCTCCCATTAGAACGTGTAATGCAAAAAGTGTGGGAATCCTCTTCCCAAAAGGACACATCCAACCAATGTGTCTCTCCCCTAATCATGCTCCCAATAAAAATAAGATCAACAACAACATAGGGAACCAAAATGAGAATCATACTTTGTCCCATATGAAGCAATGGAGAAGGACAATGGTCCCTCAAATGCAGCCAACGTAATTTGACTCCCAACTGCAATAGAGAATGACATAAAGTGTGGCTTCTCAACCACTTGCTTGCTGCCCCAATCTCCTCACAAGTTTGGAGAAGGTGTATGGTGTATGGTGCAAAGTAAGCATTTTCTCCATAAGATATCTCCTCCCCAAGTCCTCCTAGGGAGTGGCCATCAATACTTCTAATGGCCTCAAGTAGACCATGAGGTCTAGAAGGAAGAATGCTCCTCCCTTGAGAAAATTCCTGCACATATATGGTTAAGGAATGCATATATTCATTATACAAATCATTATACAACCAAACAGTATCCTTACCATATGTTTTTCTCATCCAAATGGAGTGACTCATAGATGGATCCCCTCTCATCCTCAAAGAGAAAATAGGCAGTTGTGATAACTCTCCAGAGAGTTATATATCTCCTCCATCTCCACATGATCCATGCATCTCCTCAAATTCTGATATATATCCTCCTCAAAGCCTTCCCAAATGTACCCCTCCATGATGGTGTGGTATGCCCTCAGAGAAAAAGTGTGGCTGAAAAGGAAATCTTCATGAGCTGTTTGTAGCAACTTCTCCTTGAGCTTAGAATATCTAGACAATAATATCCTACCATGATAGTATATGACCCCATCTCTAACTGAATATCCCTCCTCATGCAATTGGCCATCCAATATCATATGAGTAGAAAGATCCTTGGAATAATCCACCAACAGCTGGGATTTCCAATATGGATCTATCCTCCATAGTGACAGCACTGATGATTTATCATAAAGAGCATCTGTCGTATGGTTTTCCTCTTTTTTGACATCTCCCATGCCAAAGATGCAAGTTGGAAGGTTGCAATCCTTCCCATGCTACTCCTGCCACAGCATAGAATCTGAAATGAGAGTGGGTAATGATAATGTTGAGAGAATGCCTCTCCTCTCCTTGAGTCTACCCAGGACTCCCAGTGTTGTACCAAGCCCTCCAAAGTTCTCCACTCCTATGAAATCAATGAGTAATTCCTCCAAATGTGAAGCATCCCTCATCATGTGCTGATCTAGTGGTATCCCCGATGAAATGCCTCCATGCAATGAGACATCATCATAAAAAGTAGACTGCATACATGAATGGACAGACTTGTCATTTCCCTCACTACGCAATCCAGTCTCCCTCTTAGGTGAATCAACCCTCTGAAATGGATAGGGGTGTGTGCTCCTCTTGAAATGATGTTGGTCATCCTCCCTACCTCCTCCTTTTATCTCCATGGTTTCACACCCTATCATCAATGTCACATGTAGATCATGAGTTGTGCCTTGATCTCCATATATGAGATCCTGGGGAATTCCTTGCAATGATACAAGAATCCCTTTTATTAGAGCAATTGATCCCTTTTCCTCTACATGAGGTGCTAGATAAGCTCTAGACATGACAGTGATGTTGCCCTCATCCTCATCAATATGTATGGGAAACCTCCCAATTATTGGATCCTATTTTGAAAAATGGATCTCCACACCCTCTTGCTCAAGAATATGAGATAGGGGTCTTGCCTCTAGCAAGGCATGTTTCAAGATATCAGCCTCCTCAATGGTTTTCTAAAGAGGAGTTGATTTTATGGTTTCCTCCATCACATGCAAGGTTTTTGTTTGCTTAGGTTTTTTTAGCTCCACCACATGTGTGTTAGAAAATTTTCCATCAAATATTTCCACTAATGTCTTAGTGAACCTAGCATAAGAATAATTATTTGCATTCTTCAAATAAAAATACTCAAATATCCACCATGCATAGGCCTTACCTCCAAAATGCAGCGCTGCAACTCTAATGGTTTCATCTTCAGAAATTTGGTGCTGCTACAAATAGGTGTCTAGCTCCTCCACCCAAGCTCTAGCTGAACATGTAGGTGAACCATCAAAAGTAGATAGGATAAATCTACTCTTATTATGTTGCTTGCTTCTCTCCACCTTGATCTTGAAAAACTCTGGAAAAGTGATATGATCTCTAAACTTCTAAGTTTGAGACTCATATTCTTGTAGAAAAGCACTAAGAGTTTCCCTCTTAGGCATTTCTCCTTCTTCTATCTCCCTCATACCAAATCTGGGCATAGGACTACACTGTGCATCATAGTGCGTGGCTGCATGCTCACACCCATCTTATGAAAATCTATAGTTTGCTTTAGATTCAAACTCTCTTGGAGATTCTCTATTCATCTCCCTCCTCAACTTCTTAAGATCTCCACGAATGCTCTGCAAAGTTTGAGAAAGAAAATTTGAAAGTATCTCCTCCTTTATTCCTCCAAATAATGGAGTATTCTTCTTGTATTTTATATTCATATTCTCTTCTTCTTGTCTTCTTGATAGCATATTGGTTGATATTCCACAGGTTGAGCCAAGATTATGCTCTGATACCACTGTAATATCCCAAATGGGGAGTGCAGCAATACATGAACACAGAATTGGAGTAGCAGTGACAAATCAACACATAAAATGGAAGAAGATACAGATAGACATCATATTAATCTTATAGTAGCAAATGTATACAAATCCTTCAGGAAATAATCACTCAAGTCAGGCAAAACAAGCCTCAACAGAACATGTACATGAGAAATGAAGAACACTGCTACACTGAAAATACCCAAGGCTATGACAGCGCAGTTTTATTAGAGACAACTGCTGCTGGAATATGTCAATACATGGATATGGAAATATACAGCTCATACAATGTTGGGAGTGAAGATCTAAGCTCCCAAACACAATTTCAAGACAATCCTAGAAGGATTTCCTGAAATATGCAAAATGGAAAAAATGTCGAAGTTGCAGTCCTAGGACTAAGTAGCAGTTGTAACTCAAGATCTGGATGTAGAAGGTTGTATATAGAACATGTGATTAATGAATATCATCCAATGGATCCTTCAGGTGAAAGACTGATCCAATCACTGAAGATCTCACCCTCCAACATACACTGCAAACCCTTATTGCAAATGCACACTGAAAATAATGCAGTCAAAGAGAGGGACTGCGCTGTAGGAGATACAAAATATATTGGCCAAGTGCCAAGATCTAAAATATGATCCAAGGGCTTCCTCACTGATCTCCCAAAGGAAAGAAAGCTTCCTCCTCTGAAAAATAAGCTCTAGAAGTGGTGTTGTGAACCTCCACTGCAACACAACGTTATACTGCTGCAGAAATATTGTTGTTGCTGAAGGAGGTGGCTTGGCCTGAAACCTAGATGTGGAGAAATGAATTAAAAGCTCCCTTAATATGCCTCTCAATAAAGGAGAAGGAATTCCTAAACAGGAATGCCTTGTGCTAAGCAGCACAGCAATCTCAACTAAACAGTTGAAGAAAGCACAAAGTCATATAGACCACAAATTCAATAATCAATAACATATCCTCATATGGCTGCCTTGCCCTCCTTTTATACAAATGGAAGCCCTCTCACCTTGGGTCCCACTCATTAGGATTTTCCTCCACCAAGTAATATTCCTCCCACTATCTCTGCGTTGTCTCCAAAGATGATCTCCACCTCTTATCCCAGCGTTGTTGACTTGTTCAAACTTGACCTTGTCCACATGCAAAAGCCCATTTTCACACATGAGGGTGTGAAATCCAGCTCCTATGATGATCCCTTTCACATTATTATGGATTTTATTCATTTTTTTATTATGCATGGGCCTCCTTATCCATTTATTCAACTGCTAGGTGATTAAAGAAAAAATCAATATTCCAAGTAGCTGCATGCTAACTTTGGAATATTACAGTGGTCTTGGTAGACTTAACCAACCAATGAAGAGGTTCATCTAACCCATAAATGAACATGTACACCCTTCTTGCTGCATACAAATCAGGAACCATAACATAAAGTCTTAAAAATTCAGAGATGTAAGTTGCTGCATTACCTGACTATTTCAACTTTGCAAGGATCATGAATGGTTCTTTAGGATCTCTTCTATCAAACCTTTCCACCATCCTTCTAGTGAACTCTAAATAAGCGGTCACATTGGCATGCCCCAATGTATACAAGCCATGGAACCACCAGTCATGTGCTTCACCCTCAAGGTGTAGTGTTGCAATATTAATGGCCTCCATCTTTGGAACCTACTTCAACTGAAAGTAGATGTCAATTTTTTCTACCCATGATTTGGCATTAGACATGGATGACCCATCAAATTTGGGTAAAAATAATCTTCCCATATTATGGTGTCGATCATGATTCTGAATGAATCCACCACTTCTATGATGATGCCTTGGTCTTATTTTGTCCTTTATTTGACAAAACTCCTGAAAAATCAATTGGTCCTTGAATCTCTGAGTCTGAGATTCATACTCCATAAAATAGTCTTCAAGTTATTCTTTCTCTTGAAACCCTTCATTTCCCATAGCCAAAAATGTAGGCATGGTAGAGAATTGGGAAACTTGTGGTTGATGCACTGGTTGATCATTCCAGTGATGAGACATGCCAGAGCCTTCTCCATGATGAAATCCTTTAGGGGATTACTTGAATATGTCGATTCTCATCTCCTTGATCTCTATATAAATTTCTTTCATGGCTCTAAGAAGGATCTTAGGAAACTCCTTCTCTTCATCTTCACCTCCAGATAAAGGGGTTTTACCCTTGACTTCTTTGTCATTTGTATAATAAAATATTATGTGGCTTCTTCTTTGATACCTCTTTTCTCTTTCCGTAAGAGGCTCTCCTTCTTCAGATGACATATTGGCTTTTAGAATGCACAGGCTATGTCAAGATTATGCTTTGATACCATTGTAATATTCCCAAATCGAAAAAGCAAGAATATAGTGCAAAATATTGAAACAATATTGCATATCATCATTTATAAAGAAAGAGGCCAATATGGAGACCTTTCATATGTTATTAAAGAATCAAAATGTACATAAGAAATGGGCCATAAGATGCATAACAGGAAATACAAGCCTCCAATGAAAAAAATCCCTCAATAAGAGGTGTTGCAATCATGTAGAAAAGTTGGAAAACCCTTACAGCGGTATTTTATTGGCTCTGCTATAGAAAATGATTATACATCAAATATAGGGCTGATATATGCCTCAAAATATAGATCTATATCAGATCCATGCACTATACAAACTCCTTTAAAGAACCCCTCAAGGTTTTCAGCAAAACACCAAGTACAAGTTGTAGATATGAGTTCTAAGACTACAGATCTACTGAAAAATACAGATCTGGAAAGTGTGGCTGATCTGATATGATCAATAAAATAGCCTCCTCCAATAGATCCTCAAAGTGAAATTTAGATCCCCATCACTTCAAAATCATCTCTCCAAATGGTGTGCCAAACCACCCTGCAACTCCTCCTACAGAAATAACGCAGATCTGGAAGTAAACTACGTTGTAGGGATCAAAATATGGTTTTCCTAATGCCAAGATCTGAAAATAAGCTCAATGGCCTTCAATATTGTCCTCCCAATGGAAAGGGAGCCTCCTCCACTAAAAATAAGCAATGAGATGGCCTATATCTAGAGATCTAATCACCACTTGTTGCAACCTGCAAAAACAACCAAACCCTCAATAGGATCTGCGTTGTAGTTGAAAGAAGAAGGTTGGCCTTAAGCCAGATAGTGGACAATGTAGTGCAAGACTCCTCCAAGAGCTCCTCAATGGAAGAGGTGGGATTCTCGATCAGGAACACCTTGTGTTAAACAACACTCTATCTCAACTAAACAGCAAGAGAAAGATATATGTCTAAACAGACCATATATTCAAAAATATAATATACATCAACAACCTCCATATGGCTGCCATTGTAATATTCCTTTTTCAGAAATATCCCAAGTCTGTGCCAGAGATGGACTATGGGGGAATTTACCGGATATGTCACCTTCTAAAGAAGGGTGAGATCCGGAGGCTTTCTGGCCCTTTGCAGACTCTATCTACAGATATGTGAAATTTCCTAGCAGGAATGACTAACAACCCAAGCCTGGAAAATGCATTTCCAGAAATGGAGGCGGCAGGATTTGATCCCTGGTCTGGGATCCTTTAAATATATCTTTCTATAGCTGAAATCCTAAAGTGGACTCAAAACAAATCCTTCTAGGAGCTTGGGACAAGCCTCCTCCACCTGATTATCTTCATAAAATGCCCAATGAAGAGGGTTGCATCAACACATGAACATATGCTAGCATAGAAGCATTATTTCAGAGAACCAATGTACACGAAACTATGAATAGTCACCAAATATATATAGCAACAAAGAAAATATACAAATACTTGAGGAATCACTCACTCAAGCTGAGCAAGAAACCCTCAATGACATGCATATGGAAATATCTCACAACACTGCTACATAAGAATGCTAGTGACTAAAACTACGCAGTCAATAGGAGGTACTGCTGCATATACAATTTCAATACATGAATATGGAAGTATAATTCTTAAAGAAAGATGGGGGAGCAAGATCTCAACCACTGAAATTAATAATACATCAATCCTTGGAAGGATTGGCTGAAATGTACAAAAAGGAAAAATGTCGGAGTTGCTGCCTCTAAACTAGAATAGCACTGCAACTTAGAAAATGGATGGAGATGGTTGAAGCTACTGCATATTCTGAATATATCTCCTCCAATGGATCTTTCAAGAGAGAGGCTGATCCAATCCCTGAAGATCTCTCCCTCCAAACTAGTGGTGCAAACCCCACTATAGTTCTACTCAGAAATAACGCAGTCAAAGGAAGGAACTGCGCTGTGAATGAAGAGAGGAGTTGGGCCTGATGCAAAAATATAGAACATGGATCTAAAATCTCCTCTAGTGGCCTCCCAGATGCAAAGAAGCTCTCTCCTCTAAAATCATAGCTCCGGAAGTGATGCTATGGAAACCTCCACTGCAACCCAGCAACACAATGTTTCCTACACTGCTGAAAATGATGTACTGAAGGGAAATGATTTGGCCTTGAACCAGAATGTGGAGAAGCTGAAGAAAAAACCTTCAAGTGGCTTCTCAAGAAGGAGGGAATCCTAAACAGGAGTTCCCTTGTGCTAAACAACACAGCTATCTTAGTTAAGCAACTGAAGAGAGCAAGCAATTCGAAATATCCATGAATGAGAAAACGGTTGCTTTTTCCTCCTTTTATCCCAATGAAGGCTCCTTGGCCATGGACCCCACACATTAGGGTTTCTTCCTCCTTAAGCAATTGCATTGGCTTCCAAAGCAAGCCACACCTCCATCTATTACGTAGTTTGACTTGGTCAACATGACCTAGCCTCCTTGCAATTATCCCTTTTCACACATGGGTGTGCAAGACTAGCTCTAATGATGCTTCTCTTTCATTTCATGAGGGAATTTATTGATATTTTATTCATGAATGGGTCTCCTTTCCCATTTTATTCTCCTCCTAGCTGAAATAGCCAAAATTAATGTTCCAATTAGCTTTATGCTAATTTGGGAACATTACAGTCCTCCCCTCTCAAAGATTGCTTGTCCTCAAGCAAGTGTGAGGTTAGAACTGATTTATTCCTCCTCCTTTCCCTATAGCACCCATGTATGATGCCTGCCTCCAAATAGTAAGGTGACATTTCATCAATCAAGTGCTCACAATGTCCCTCCCAAGTATGCAAGTCAGCTTCCAAGCTGTCATCATGCAATGGTGAAATACTCAAGAGGATAACAGAGTGATGTCTAGGGGTCCTCTCGGAGTATGGAGTCTGTAGTGTAGGGAAAACTATTATCCCCATATGGTCCATCCATCCCCAAGCTATGTGCCATGCAAATTGAGTCACTTCCCAACTAGGCAACTCCTAAAATCTGTCATCCACCTTTGGCTCCGGCAAAGTAGGTGGGATGAAAATCTACGCATGGTAGACCACATAATCTACCCCACGCTATCTACCTCTCCACTTAAGATAAGTGTAAGGGGTCTGCTGATCCTGGGCTACAATAAGGTTGCCATCAAGTGGAAAGATGAAGGTTGGGCCTCCAAAGGCCTCTCCCTCAACACTGCAAATCATGCTGGCCCAAACATCTCCACATGTGATGAGTTGGTATTCATCCTCATATGGCATCATGTCCATCATATGGCTCACCTCATAAAATAATCACTGTCCTAGAATGGTGGCCATCACAACTATCATGCTCCTCTTAGAGCATGCACTGCAAAAAGAGAGAAATCCTCTTCCCTCAAGGGACACACCCAACCAAGGTGTCTCTCTCCTGATCATGCTCCTTATAAGAATAGGAGTAGCAACATAAGGAGCCAAGATAAGCATCATGCTGGCTGCCATGTGTAACAAGTGAGTGGGGCTATGGTTCCTCATGTGTAGCCAGCACAGCTTGATCCCCAAATGCAATAGAGAATGTAAAATATTGTGGTTTCCCAACCACCTGTGTGCTACCCCATTCTCCTTATGTGTTTGGAGGAAAGGAACAATGTAGGATGCAAATTGATCATGCCCTCCAACACATAGCTCTTCCCCAAGTCTCCCTATGAGATGTTCATAAATCCTGCTTGTGGTCTCCAATGACCCAAGAAGCCTAAGAAAAGGAATGCTCCTTCTTGGAGAAAAGTCCTGCACATAGATGGTCAAAGGAAGTATACATGCAAGATAAGCATCGAATGTATATGACTAACATTCTTACCATCTGCTCGGCTCATGTAAGTGGAGTAGCTCATGGATATGCCTCATCCCATCCTCAAGGAGAGAATGAATGGTTGTGCTAGCTCTCCCAAAGAGGGATGTGCCTCCCCTACATCTGCAAGACTTCTGCATCTCCCCATGTGCTAATGTGTCCCCTCCTCATGCAACTGGTCACTTAAACCCATGTAGGTAAAAATATCCCTGGAATACTCCACCCAAAATTGGGAGCTCCAATGTGGATCCATCCTCCATAATGATAGCGCTGATGATCCCCCATGTATACTCACTGTCATATGGCTGCTTCCTTCTTTGACATATCCCATGCCAAAGATATAATTGGGAAGATTTCCATCCTCCCTCTGATGTTTCTGCCTCAGCGCAGAACTTGAAATGGGAGTGGGCAATAGTGATGATGAGAGAAAACTCCTCTTCTTCCTGCAGCTACCCAAAGCCCCCTGAGCTGTATCAAGCTCTCCCAAGGTCTCCACCTCTATGAAGTCAATGAGTGGTGCTCCAAAATGTGAAGCATCCCTCCTCCTCTGCTGATCTAGTGGTCTCCTCGATAGAATGTCTCCATGTAGTGAGACATCATCATCAAAGGTATACTATATATATGAATGGGCAGATGTGTCCATGCCCTCACTGCGCAATCCAGTCTCCCTCCATGGTGTATCAACCTCTAAAAATTAGTAAGGGTAATTACTCATCATCAACCAATGCTGACTCTTCCCCTTACCTTCTCTTTGTGTCCCCAAGTTTCCGCACCTCCCCATCAATGGCACAGATAGATCATGTGTTGTGCCTTGATCTCTATACATGAGATCCTGGGGTCCCTCTTGCAATGATGCAAGAATCCCTCCACTTGGAGCAAGGGCTCCACCTTCCTCTGCATGAGGTACTAGATACTCTCTACTTGTGCCAGCGTTGTTGCTCCCAATAATGGGGTCATCCCTTGGGAAAGAGACCCTCATGCTTCCCTGCTCAAGTGTATATTATGAAAAAATTTCCTCCAGCAAGGTATGGTGTAAGGTCCCAGCCTCCCTTATGGTTGTATGAAGTAGATTGGAGTCCCAAGTTTCATCCATCACATGTAGGGTTCTGTTTTGAGTGTGTTCTTCCACATGTGTTTTATGAATCCTCCCATAAAATCTCTTTACTAATGCATGGGATAAAACATGTGCATTTTTAAAAGGAAAGGATTCAGAATTCCACCGGGTGTAAGTTTTATCTCTCCAGTGCAGTGCTGCAAATGTGGTTGCTTCTTCTTTAGAAATGTTGTGTTGCTGCAAAATGAAGTCCAGCCCCTCCACCCAAGCTTTGGCTGAAACTATAAGTGACCCATCAAAATTTGAGAGAATGGATATATCATGCTACTGCTTCCTCTCCTTGGTCACTCCTCCTTCTTCTCTCATCTCAGTTATGTCACTACTGGACATAGGACTACGTTGGTCATCATAGTGTGTGGCTACCTGATCACCCCCACTATGTGCCACTCTAGAGTTTGTCCTGGAATCAAAGTCCTTTGGAGATGCTTCATCCATCTCCTCCCTTGTCTCCTTGAGATCTCCATTAATTCTTTGAACGGGTTTAGGAAGAAGCCTTGTGAGCTTATCCTCCTTCCTTCTCCCAAGAGATGGAGTCTCTCTCCTGCTGGTCTTCTTGTCTCCTTCTAGATGAGAATAGGAAGTGCATGGGGTCTTCCTTTTCTGTTTTATATTCCTCCTTGGGGAGGTTCTTCCTATTTTAAAAAATGGATGATATCAATCTCATCCTCTTCATCTTTTTTTCTCCTTCTTTCTTGGGCTTTGAAAGCCACAGGCTGAGCCAAGAAAGATGCTCTGATACCACTGTAATATTCCTTTTTCAGAAATATCACATGTCTGTGCCAGACATGGACTATGGGGGAATTTACCAGATATGTCACCTTCTAAATAAGGGTGAGATCCGGAGGCTTTCTGGCCCTTTGCAGACTCTGTCTACAGATATGTGAAATTTCCTAGCAGGAATGACTAGCAACCTAAGCCTAGAAAACACATTTCCAGAAATGGAGGCAGCAGGATTTGATCCCTGGTCTGGGATCCTTTAAATATATCTATCTAGAGCTGAAATCCTGAAGTGGACTCAAAAAAAATCCTTCTAGGAGCTTGGGACAAGCCTCCTCCACCTGATTATCTTCAAAAAATGCCCAATGAAGAGGGTTGCATCAACACATGAACATATGCTAGCATAGCAGCATTATTTCAGAGAACCAATGTACATGAAACTGTGAATAGTCACCAAATATATATAGCAGCAAAGAAAATATACAAATACTTGAGGAATCACTCACTCAAGTTGAGCAAAGAAACCCTCAATGACATGCATATGGAAATATCTCACAACACTGCTACATAAGAATGCTAGTGACTAAAACCGCGCAGTCAATAGGAGGTGCTGTTGCATATACAATGTCAATACATGAATATGGAAGTATAATTCTCAAATAAATATGGGGGAGCAATATCTCAACCCCTGAAATTAATAATACATCAATCCTTGGAAGGATTGGTTGAAATGTACAAAAAGGAAAAATGCAAGAGTTGCTGCCTCTAAACTGGAATAGCACTACAACTCAGAAAATGGATGGAAATGGCTGAAGCTGCTGAAAATTCTGGATATATCTCCTCCAATGGATCTTTCAAGAGAGAGGCTGATCCAATCCCTAAAGATCTCTCCCTCCAAACTAGTGGTGCAAACCCCACTATAGTTCTGCTCAGAAATAATGCAGTCAAAGGAAGGAACTGCGCTGTGACTGATGAGAGGAGCTGGGCCTGATGCAAAAATATATAAAATGGATCTGAAATATCCTCTAGTAGTCTCCTAGATGCAAAGAAGCTCTCTCCTATAAAATCAGAGCTCCGAAAGTGATGTTATGGAAACCTCCACTGCAACCCAGCAACACAATGTTTCCTACACTGCTGAAAACGCTATACTGAAGGGAAATGCTTTGGCCTTGAACTAGAATGTGGAGAAGCTGAAGAAAAAACCTTCAAGAGGCTTCTCAAGAAAGAGGGAATCCTAAACAGGAGTTCCCTTGTGCTAAGCAGCACAACTATTTCAGTTAAGCAACTGAAGAGAGCAAGCAATTCGAAATATCCATGAATGAGAAAATGGTTGTTTTTTTCCTCCTTTTATGCCAATGAAGGCTCCTTAGCCATGGACCCCACACATTAGGGTTTCTTCCTCCTTAAGCAATTTCGTTGGCTTCCCAAGCAAGCCACACCTCCATCTATTGCGCAGTTTGACTTGGTCAACATGACCTAGCCTCCTTGCAATTATCCCTTTTCACACATGGGTGTGCAAGACTAGCTCTAATGATGCTTCTCTTTCATTTCATGAGGGACTTTATTGATATTTTATTCATGAATGGATCTCCTTACCCATTTTATTCTCCTCCTAGCTTAAATAGCCAAAATTAATGTTCCAATTAGCTTTATGCTAATTTGGGAACATTACAGCCATCCTCTTCCTTAAATAGAATATGAGCTTGCAAACCCTAAGCCCCATCCAAGAAGATCATTACATTCCCACAATGCATCTCCATTTAAAACTGTGATTTCCCTCATTGATGACCACTCCTCCATGACAGCATTGTTGATTTGGTCAAGGTTGACCCAGTCAAAGTGATCCATCCCCTTTCACACCAAGGGTGCTTCAATTAAGTTGCCAAGATTTGTCTCTTTCACATTTGGCATTGATTTATTCATTATTAAGGAGAATTATGGACCTCCTTTGCCCTCTTATTCTTTAAACAAAGCAATAAAACAAAATTTAATATTCCAATTAGCTCATGACTAATTGGAAATATTACATTAATTAAGATTCCAAGATTTTTTCCTTTTACATTGGAAATGATTTATTCATTATTAAGGAGAATTATGGACCTCCATTTTCCTCTTATTCATAAAAAAATACAGCAAAACAAAAATTAATATTCCAGCTAGCTCATGGCTAGTTGGGAATATTATAGTCCTCCCTTCCCAAATGTTTCTTGTCCTCAAGCAACTGACAAGGTGAGTGTTGCAACTCATCTCCTCCACCATTGGTGACACTATAATGTGATAAGCTTCCCTCATAAGCTAAGTGTCTCCCAATCCATCCCTCCATGAAATTCTCCTCCAAAGTTCTCATGAGATGCAAATGAGTCATCCCACAAGGAAGCAATAGATCCAATGAAACAAACATGGTTTTCCCAATGTTCTCCTTGAAACATGTAGCATATTAAACATGGAGAATCTCCCTCCCATGGGGCACATACATTCCTCCCTTCCTCCCTCCACTCATTGCCATAAAAATAATAAGCACATAATCAAAGTATGGGATCAAAACTAAGTACATACAAATAAAATTATGTAAAAATGGAGGAGGGTCGTAGTCCCACATGTGGAACCAGCGCAGTAAATCTCCTAAATGCATCAGATATTGATATGGTAAGTGGTTTCCCCACCACTTACTTGTTTCCCAAGTATTCTCACAATGGCTGGAAATGTGAGATATGTTTGGTGCCTTTGGAGTGCACCCACAATGATAAACATCTCTATATATCCTCCAAGGGAGTGGCCATGTTTAGAAATGTTTATGGCCCAAAGTTGGCCATGAAGTTTATACGGAAAAATTCTCCTCCTTGGAGCTATGGCCTGCATATACATGGTAAAGGAATGAAAATAATCATCAAATGAAATATCATTTACATAAGTTTTTCCCTTACCAAAATTTCTGCTCTTACAAATGGAGTTGTCCATAGATAGATCCCCTCTCATTCCAAAAGAGGAAAGAGGTGGCTATGATAACTCCTTCATTTAGTTATATATCTCTCCCATCTCCACATGGTTCATGCATCTTTGAAAATTCTGATATAGTTCCTCTTCAAAGCCTTCCCAAGTGTAGCTCTCCATGATGGTGTTGTAAGCTCTCATGGAATAAGTATGGTTGAAAAGGAATTCTTCATTTTCTCTTTGTAGAAACTTCTCCTTGAGCTTGGAGGCTCTAGATAAGAAGATCCTACCATGATAATAGATGACTTCATCTTGGACTAAATAGCCCTTCTCTTGAAGATGGTCATCAAGTATCATGCATGTAAAAATATCCTTGAAATAATCCACCAACAGTTGGGATTTCCAATATGGATCTATCCTCCATAGTGATAGTGTTTATGATCTATCACAAAGAACATATTTCATATGGTTTCCCTTCTCCTTGACATCTCTCATGCCAAAGGTATATGTTGGAAGGTTGCTATCCTTCCCATGCTTTTCCTCCCACAGTGCAGAATCTGAAATGAGAGTAGGTAATGATGATTTTGGGAGAATTTCTCCCTCCTCGTTGAGTCTACCCAAGACTCTCAGTGTTGTATCATGGCCTCCTAATGCTCCCATTACTCCTGGATCTATGAATTTTGCATCATGATGTGAGACATTTCTCACCATATCTGGATCTAGTGGCCTCCCAGGTGGTTTTCCACAACATAATAATGTCTCATGGGCCAATCTCATATGCATAATAGATGGGGCTATCATATCCCTGCATCCACTGTGTAAATCCAACTCTGTTTCTTGTGTGGAATTTTCATGATATTTGGGTACCACTCTTAATGATGCAAGATTCCCTCTAACTAGAGCAATGGCTCCATCCTCACCTCCTAATGGTGGTGGATCATCTCTTGCTACTCCAGCGTTGTGATCCCTTTTTGTTTCTTCTTCTTCCTCCTCCTCGTCATCTAAGAAGACCTATATGTAGTGTGCCTTTCCTACTACACATTTATGTCTGGGTGCCCAAGATTCTTGGCATGTGAAGCAAAGCTTCCTCCTCCTCAATTTTCTTCGGACATCATCATCAAGCGGTTTTTTATTTTGGCTCTCCTTTGAGAAAGGAGCCTGCTCATCTTTTCCCTTTGATGGTAAAGAGAGCATGTGCTAAAATGTTTCCTTTGCTTTTGGCAAGGCATCTTGTAAATATCTAGCTCTTTCAATGGCATATTGAAGGGTAGTGGGCTTGGTAGACTTAACCAACCCATGAAGAGGTTCATCTAACCCATCAATGAACATATAGACCCTTCTTGTTGCAGTTAAATCAGGAACCATAATAGAAAGCTTTAAAAACTCAGAAATATAAGTTTCTAGATTACCTTATTGTTTGATCTTTGCAAGCCCCATGAATGGTGCTTCAGGATCTCTTCTGTCAAATCTCTCCACCAACCTCCTTGCGAACTTTGAATATGCAGTCACATTGGCATGACCCAATGTAGACAACCCATGGAACCATCAATCATGTGCTTCACCCTCAAGGTGTGGCGCTGCTATCTTAATGGCCTCCATCTTTGATACTTTCTTCAGCTAGAAGTAAATGTCAAGCTTCTCTACCCATGATTTGGCAATGCATTTAGATTACCCATGAAATTTGGGTAAGAAAAATCTTCGCATATTGCGGTGTAGATCATGATTCTGAATGAATCCTCCACCTCTATTGTGATGCCTAGGTCTCCTATTGTCCTTGATATGACAAAATTCTTGAAAACTCAAGTTGTCCATGAATCTCTGATATTGAGACTCATACTCCATGAAATATTCTTAAAGGGATTCTTGTTCTTGAAACCTTCATTTCCCACTACTAATAATTTAGGCATTGCAAAGCGTGGGGAAAATTGTTGTTGCTTCATTGGTTGATCACTCCAATGATGAGAAATGTCGAAGCCTTCACCATGTTGAAATACTTTATGGGATTCCTTGTATCTATCTATCCTCATCTCCTTTAATTCTCTAGCAATGTCTTGCATAGCTTTGAGAAGAATCTTAGGAAACTCTTTCTCTTCATCTTCTCCTCTAGATAAAGGGGTTTTACCCTTGTCTTCTTTATCATTTGTATATTCAAAATTTCGGTGTATTCTTCTTTTATACCTCTTCTCTCTATCAATAAGAGGATCTCCTTCTTTAGATGACATATTGGCTTTTCAAGATGCACAAGATGTGCCAAGATTATGCTCTGATACCACTGTAATATTCCCAAATGTGGAAAGCAGGAATATAGTGCAAAATGCTGGAATAGCAGTGTTAATCATCATATAAAAGAAAGAGGCCAATATGGAGACCTTATAATCATTATAACAGCAGCAAAATATGCATAAGAAATGGGCCATAATATGTACAACAAGATAAAACAAGCCTCCAATGGACAAAATCCTCAAAAGAGGTGTTGCTACTATATATCAAAGTGTCGAAACATTGCTACAGCATAGTTTTAAATGAATTGCTACAGAAAATGAATATACAGAATATCATGGGCTGATATATGACACAAAATATATATCTAATACAGATATAGGCACTATACAACCTCCAATGAAGAACCCCCAAAGGGATTTCAGCAAAACACCAAGATACAAGATCTGAATCAAAGCCCTAGGGATGAAGATTCACTGTAATATGTAGATGTGGAAAGTGTGGTTGATCTGATATAAAAAATAGTGCAACCTCCTCCAATGGATCTCCTAGATGAAATACTAATCCCTCCAGTAGAAAACCTCCTCCCCAAATGGTGTGCCAAAACCACCCTAAAACATCCCCCCTCAAAATAACACAGATCTGGAAAGAAACTACATTGTAGGGGAAAATAAATGTATGGCCTGATGCCAAGATCTGAAAATAAGCACAGAGGCCTTACTTACTATCCTCCCAATGGAAAGGAACCCTTCTCCACTAAAAATAAGCACTGAAGTGACCCAAATATGGTCTCCACTGCTGCAACCTGCAAAACAACTCAACCCTCAACAGGATCTGCACTGTAGATGTAAGATGAAGCCTTGGAAAAATGCCTGAAAGTGGAAATGTAGTACAAGACTCCTCCAAGAGCTTCTCAATGGAAGAGGTGAGATTCCTGATCAGGAACACGTAGTGCTATACAGCACTTGCAATCTTAGCTAAACATCCAAAGAAAGCTATATGTCTAAACAGACAATATATCTAGAAATATCAAATACATCAACCTAATGAATATGGCTTCCATCCTCTTCCTTTTATAAGATATGAGCTTCCAAACCCTAAGCCCCATTCATTTATGACCCTGCTTCCATGCAAGGTGCCTCCATCTAAAACTATGTTGTCCCTCATTGATTGCCACTCCTCCATGACAGCATTGTTGATTTGGTCAAAGTTGACCCAGTCAAGATGTTCTAGCCCCTTTTCACACCTAAGGGTGCTTAATTAAGCTACCAAGATGTTTTCCTTTTACATTGGCATTTATTTATTCATTATTAAGGAGAATTTTGGACCTCCATTATCCTCTTATTCATAAAACAAGATAGCAAAACAAAAATTAATATTCCAGCTAGCTCGTGGCTAATTGGGAATATTACACCTTTGCACTTGTCACACGGTATTCTTCCATAAGGACCATCCTTGCTCTCTCAGCACAAATGGGTTGGCACATTCATCAGATGGATGTGAATACTGTGTTCCTTAATGGGATCATTGAGGAAGAACTATACATTGAGCAGCCTGAAGGATTTGAGATCTTCAGTAGCAAGTCGCATGTGCGCAGACTCAAAAGATCATTGTATGGGCTCAAGCAAGCACCCCATGCTTGGTACACTCAGATCGATAGTTATTTCACTGGAGTTGGCTTCACCAAGAGTGAGGCGGATTCAAACCTATACCAAATTGTGGTGGAGGGTAATATTTTAATCATTTTTATTTATGTTGATGATTTAATATTGACTGGTGATGAACAGTTGATACACTCATGCAAGGAGGACCTTGAAAAGGAGTTCTAGATGAAGGATATGGGCCTCCTTCATTATGTCCTTGGATTGGAAATATGGCAGCAAGAAGGTGAACTTTTTGTGTCTCAAGGCAAGTATGCAAGGGAGATACTGGGTAAGTTTCACATGGAGGGTTGCAAACCCATGGATACTCCTCTTCCAGGAAACTAGAGGAAAGAGGACGCTGCATCTGGAGAGGTAGTGGTGATATTTTCTATCGACAGTTAGTAGGTTCACTAATGTATTTATTAAATACAAGACTGGACATATGTTATGTGGTGAACCAGCTTAGTCAAGCGATGGTTAAGCCTACCAAGCTCTTTTGGAAGGCAGGCAAGCATGTCCTGAGATATCTCAGGGGCACATCTGAGTATGGCTTATGGTACAGACATACGGATAAGGTGAAGTTGCATGGCTTCACAGATGCAGATTGGGAGGGCATCCCAACGGAAAGAAAGAGCACATCAAGAGCGGTCTTTAGTATTGGATCTACAGTTTTTTCTTGGTACAGCAGGAAATAGAGATCCATGGCACTCAGTTCAGCAGAAGTGGAATAAATGGTAGCAATTCAAGCTGCATGTGAGGTTATCTGGATGAGAAAGATCCTGGTTGGTTTGTTTGGTTCTCATTTAGATCCTACAGTGATTCATTGTGATAATTAGATTTGCATTAAACTCTCGATTAATCATGTGTTTCATGATAGATCTAAGCATATAGATATCCAGTATCATCATATCAGAGGTTGTGTGTAGCGAAAGATCATGTTGCTTCAGTACATTCCTACATAATATCAAGAGGCAGATATTCTGACAAAGGCGCTCACCGGGAGCAAATTCAAATACCATAGAGGCAGGATCGGGGTGAAGGATAATCCATTTCTTATTGAGAGGGAGTGTTGAGATTCAACAAGATGATGATCCTAGTGAAAATTAAGCACCTACAATAGGTGGGGCCCATAGGCTATTTTTAGGTGTATGTCTATTTAGAATGTTGAGAAAATTCTATTTATAGCATGAGTCTATTTATAGATGGTTGAGAAAATTCTATTTATCGATGAGGTTCTATTTTTATATGCATGGGAGAAGTCTATTTATAGATCTCATGTCTAAAAATAGAATGCATGTCGATTATTATTATATCTTAATAATAATTAGACAATAAATAATAATCTATTCTCTTGAAGCGCTTGATTTCAGTTAACTAAAGTGGAAACCAGTTAGTTGAAGGAATTTCTAGTTCTAAGGTTGGTTGGTGGGACATGCAAGTGGACTTAGTTGTAACTGAGTGATTCGAAGTTGTAACAGAGTTGGACATGTATTTATGTGATTTGTAAAGTATTTTATCTCATTTAAGTGAGTTAAACTCAGTTGTGCTAGTTGTAACTAGTTGTAACTAAAGATACAATAGTGAAGGATCAGTGAATTAAATATTAAATTAATTCACATGGAGTGATCTCACATGCAATTGAATATTTACTACTGTTAACTACATGCATGTCAGATCCAGTGGAGACCTAGTTGAGAGATAGGTGAAAGGGACAGTTTGATTATCAGTTGTGACATTAGTGGGTGCACTCATACAACCAAACACACATTGGAGATGCCAATGAGGATTGCGCAGTCAAGGCAAGGCAAGATCGAATTCATTTAGGGATTGTGATCAGCAGGGATTGCGCAGTGGAGGCAAGCTGTCAGGAGGCAGTAAATTGGCGCATGTATTTGCCAATTTTTGTATGACAGTGTGAGACGATTGTATATTGTACTGAGAGCTCTTGGATTAGAGTTTTGTATGAGATTGTTTCATGATCCATGATATATACATAATATATGATAGTGGGATTTTAGCTTTATGCTTTCCCGATAAAAACATATGTGTTATGTGTGATTGATCTTTATTCATGTGTTTTCAATTCACGATTAAATTTCCGCAAATATTTTATTAGAAGGATTTTGTATTTAACAATGGCATATAATTGTTAGATCAGGAGAATCTAGGAAATACATAATTGTATTAAAATTTCTACAATTCCTAGAGGAAAATCAAATAAAAATTATTTATTTAATTATTCTTCATGGGATTTATTGTTTTAAGCATAAATAACTTAATAAAATGTGGTTTATTAAAGTATTCCTTATACTAAAAACAATTTTACTATGGTAAAATTGGTCTTATGTGGTGTTTTTTGATCCATCTAGTTGGGAATGGCTAGATGATCAATTTTTGGTGATAACATATTCCCCCCCAATGTACGAGTGTTACGAGAAAATCGTATGACCGAAGTACGTTGTAAGAACACAATCACTAGACACCGAAGGGGAGTCAAAGAGAGAGAGACGTAGATGAAGCAAAGTGAGAGAGGATAGTAACTGAGGGGTCGATACTTACAAAGTGATATAAGTCTCCTTTTATGTTGGAATACAAGTTCTCAATGAGGAGGGGGAGGCATACCCATACCCGCCAAGATGAAAAAGTAAAAATAATAATGATGGGCCCAGCAATGTGAAACTAAGCAATAAACTACATGATATACTAGCATCAATGGGCTAGAAAATTAATATAATGAATCCCACATACATACTGCGCCTGGAAAAAACATGAGCCAGGACTAAAAACAATAATATCTGAGTACATGAGACATAATTCCCCTCCATCAATGTGGGTGGGGGGGTGGGTATAACAATCAAAGAAGCCTTGTTGAACAAGAAAGGGCTATGGAAATTTGAATGGATCATCTGAATGATACATGCATGTGATGAGTGTTGCAAGCTAATGGAAGCAAACCCATCAAATATGTGGAGCTGCATCTGAGGCTATAGCATAATCTTAGGTCATCTGGGCATGTGGGAGACTACCGGAACGGCAACCCCCTCATGATGTTTGAAACATCTCACACACACCTGGGAATCACTGGTACAACCTGTTGGATCACCAGACCATCAAGTATATGAATCTCAATCATGCGATAATGAGCTAAGGTCGAGCACATGAGAAACAACCAATTCAAAGGCAAATGATGATTCCCTTTGCTTTATCTGAGGCACTGAACAAGAATGGAAGTTGGAACCAAGGTATGTTTCCCTATAGACCTTTCTTCTGGAGTGAATGTGTTGATGTCGACAGAAGAAGGCCCGCCATAGGTGAGGAAATGATGAATCCTCAAATAAGGCACGAGGGATCATAATGGAGTGACACCAGGGATTATGATGGAAGAATGGGATACTTAGTAGTGGACGGATGACTTCCCTTTTCAAAGCATAAAAAAAGCATGGTTGACTTGGCAACGACTGACTCAACTCCAGAGGGGATGAGGGACAGTATGACTTGAGGCCAAAATGGGAAACATATGATGAATGCGATGCAAATGTGGATGGAATACTGTAACAAGATATGAGTAGACTTGGGGCAGACTCCATGAATGCGAAGAGACTAAACTCGGATGCTCTGAACAAGGGTGACTCGATGATGTTGCCACAGAGGATAGGCTGAGGGAGACCATAAACACATGAACAAATAATGGTTTCCCATGATGAAAATTGACACATGAGGCAACAATTCCAAAGGAAAAGTGATGCCAAAATACAAGCGGCTAATATAAAGAAATTCAGTTTAATTTGGCGGCGAAGTGACACTTCGTGGAAAAAATGGATTCCGAGCGAAGTGTCAAATTACCAAAAAAAAATACCCATTATAGTACTCGATGAGAGATTTCCAAAGGTGTTGACGGTTTGTCAAACTGAGCTACGGTTAGGTCACAACTGGTGACAGGAAATTTGTGGGTTTTCTTATAAAAGAGTGTTTTCCCTCCAATTTAATTCATTTTCTAAATGAGTTGTGGTGAATTTGGAGAGGAGGAGAAGGCCCTAAATCTTTTTGCGATCATAGTAAACAAACCGACCATTGGAATCAAGATTCGTCAGTGGGAGGTACATGGCGTAACCTTACTCTTCATTTTCAGTGGATTAGATTTTCAGATTAGGGCCCTAGAGCTTAGTAGGAGACCCTTGCTCTTGCTCACGGTCGGGTCACACTTTTTTTCCCATGAACTGTGCTCTGGCTGGCAGGAAAAGGTGGAAAACCTGTGGGCTCATAGTATTTGGGAAAAAAAGTGTGATTTGGGGATGTGATAGGGATTGATCTGCTGGCCTACTGAGGTCTGAGGGCAGAAAATGTATGGTGCAGTTGTCTTAGCCCTGAACTAACATGACATGATGATGTTTTCCAAATATGGCAAAGTTAAATATCAACTAGCGTGAAAGAGACTTGGATGTTCTTCACTCTAAGATTCAGGGGAAACATGTGGTAAGAGGAGCACTTGCATGGTTTGGGGTTCTCAAGTTTTTAGAGAACCCATTGATGAGAGAAGGTGAGCCCTTGCTATCTAGGATTGTAAGCTACTGGGATCTAGACTAAGAGGCCTTCATGGTGCAGGGGCACAAGATCAAGCTCACCATCTAAAAAATATATTTTTTGACTAGACTCCCCCCACTAAGGGTGGTGGGGGATATACATCCAATGCTACCTCATGGGAGGAACCTAGAAAAGTTTTTGGACCGCCATTGTGGATAGGGTGCTCATGAAAAGGGTATGACCATCACGATCAGTGATCTAGAGAGTCTAGAGACACTGGTTTTTTCCACAATGGTGCTACAGAACTTGGGCAGCTAGGCATTCCATCACATCACTGGGGGGGTAGATGATGCCAATGGAGATTGTTTTGAGCGGGACCTACTATGGGTGGGCCCATATGATTTTTTCATCGGTGAAACGATATCTATCTCTATGCAGATAGTAGGTGAACCATGAATGTTCATTTGGGACAGTGTTGTGGTCCTTCTTTAAAAAGATCCTGATTATCTGATCTCATGTGCAGATCCGTGATGGGAGCTCGCAGGAGAGGATGCGTCGTTGCAGGCAGATATTGTGTAGAGGAGGGGGAGGGGGAGTCGGGTGTGTGTTCTGACTAGATTTTTTCACACATTGGGATAATATGCCATTATACATAGACGATTATCCATACAGTGGTTTGAACTATCAGGGTGGGCATGACTTTCCACTTCCACCTGGATGAGCATGGGGACTAGATCGTAAGTGAAAGTTACTATTTTTTGGTGCACTTAAATTTTTTATAATATTTATGTGGTACTTATTCTTAACTTGTGTTATGTAAATATAGCTACGGTCAAGCTGGAAGGATATGAAGGATGTTCTGTAGCACCTGGGGCTACGGATCTGAGTGGATCGATGTCACAACATAGGCTAAACTATGAGGCTCTACTAGAGGATATTCGTCGTATATGTGATGTGGTGCTAACCAGGGTATCAGAGCACAAATGGCATGAGCTAGAAGATCAGTATACTGATGAGTGTATTGGTCTTACCTAAGAGTGGCGAGGGATCATGTGGCACATGGCGATGGTTGTACAGGTTGTTCATGATTTACGAGTTGGTGGAGCAGAGCCATTGGCTTGGGAGCCTCCAAATAGTTATTAGGGATGGGGATATGTGGTGCCCCCTTTTTGTTTTTTGTAAAATTTTATGGGCATTTCAAATGTATTTAGAGTAGTGGACTCAAAACACTTAGGTTTTTATGTGACGATACATAATATGTATCTGCATATTTTTATATATGACGATTGAGGTTCTCAATTTTGATTTTCATGGTTGTCTTGTGTTAAATGCATGTGATAAATTCCAATCTAGAATATTATTTGCAATGGTATCTACATAGTGATTTTGGGCTCTAGGAACATGATTGAATGTAATGGATTCAAATTCTCATGCTAAAAGATTCACTCGTATACATTTTCTAAATAGGACATGGTTATGCACATGATAAACTCCATTCAATTTCATGACAAGTAGTAAGGAATAAACAAACATGAAGATGAAGGATGTGATGATCAATGGCATCGAATAACAAGCCTATCAATGCATCATATTCGGCCTGATTATTGGTGGTAGGTCCAATGCATACGCCGTTGGAGTGAACTAACGAATGCAAGGGGGTAAAAATGGCCCAAGCTACTGAGGCTGGATTCCGAGAGAAGCAACTTGTTCCATCGGCATGGCCAATATACAGTGTGGATGATGGATCCATCTAAAAGGCGCCACAAGACAACAAATGAGATGGTGGTGGATAATGCAAGCTACCTAACTGCATGACAAAAATAAATACACGTGTGTCAATGGGAGATGTTATGGGAAAAAATTCTTGAGGTAGAGTGCATTGTGAGGGTTAGGAAGGAGTTGGCTTTAGAAATCCTTTAGAAGGTATGCCCCCTTGCCCAAACATTGGGTGTCAATTTAATGGCCACAAGGTGGATGTGGATCAAATTCATGGGTTCGATGGAAGGGGTAATAGAACCAATCAACCTCATTATGGATGAATTCTTTGGACCCCATAGCATATTGATCATGGGTCTGGTGTGGAAGGAAGTACGCACGATGGTGCATATCATCCCAAGGAAAATTATAGGTGGTCATGGCTTCCATGATGTCCTCATTGGAATGGAATATGGGAGAACTGGAGGAAGGGATACTAGTTGATGTGACGGAGCTACCTGGTGCATATTCATGAGACAAATGATTCACATGTGCATCGCCACTATGGGTAGACAAAGAGCTAGTAGATGAAACATCTACCGATGTTTAGACCAGGGTGTTCGATGAGGGAGGTTTGACAGAAATATAATGGGAAGCCCAAAATGGGTCTTCCTCTGTGGATTTCATGGATGACGACAGATAGAGAATAGCGACCAATGAGTCTAGCATCTCGACATTGGGGGGAGGTATCACAATGGGTGCAGAACAATCCTTCGGTTATGGTGAAGCAATGGTACTAGAACTTAGAAGTAGAGGAGTAGATGATCCACTACGAATGGCCTCTATTTTACGAAGTTCCTGAAGGGTATCGCGAAATTCATCGAGACAAGGACAATGGTGGGAATAGTGGCCATAATGATCGCACAAAGAACAAGGGTGATTCGTGCACAACACCGCATATGAAAGGACTGGACGTGATTAGTGGGGTCCACTCCACTGTTTCCTTTAAACTTAGGAATGTCAGAAGGAAGCTTAGTTGGCATAGCTATCCAACCTACATCATGATGTATACGGCCATTGATTAACTAGCTAAAATCAGGAAGGCTTAAACCTACCATGAAAGGTAGAAAAGGAGTATTCGGGATAGATCTTGTGGGGGTTCTTCTAGAACTGACTCCAGGATTAGGGTCAGAGCCACCAGCTATTTGTTTTTCCATAGCTACATTAGTGTCTGACATGGTGACTATATGAGGTTGAGAAAAAGCGGAATCGGAGGAAGAACTCGATGACCCAGAAGAACCATAGTCGGAATGGGGACTCAAGGGAGGACTAACTCGAACCCGATGGGGTGGTGTGAGACATCCTAATAGAAACTGATGGTGAATACCTTGGAGTCTCCGTGACAAACGCCTTGGGGGCGCAATGATGGCAAGTCACAAATGAAATTAAAAGGTTAAAGAGTGATAAACAAGGATCTGTGTGGCATATTAATTAAATTATGATGTTTATGTCTTGGCTTGGCGGTGTAAAACAAGCGCTCTTCGCTTTAGGTGTGAGTGTGTGCAAGTCGTGTGTTTATTTTAATTAAGCCCAGACGGTTATTTAAAAAATAAAAAAATATTTTAAAAAAGTAAATAAAATTGAAATGACAGTAAAATAAATAGCTAATCATGCATAAATCCCATCCCAAAAAAGGCTCTCAAAAAATCAAACTAGATGGGGGAAAAATTGACTCAAGACACACTAAAATGGCCAAGAGATCTGATGTCAATGAGACTAGGATCTAATGACTTGATATTGTTGGAAATGGTGCAGAAAATAGCAAGAAACCAGAGGGGAAAATTTATGCAACAGATAGGGCTAAAGGTAAAAAACCTAAAGAAAAAATGGGACCCTAAGGGAAAAGGCCAAACAAAACCCAAGAGGGAGTTTTGGATGTAGCCATAACCTATCTTAAGGATTTGTAAAAATTGTGGATCAAACCCTGAAACAATGGTTGAAAACGCTACAAATCTCAGACTACCTACTCAACTCAACAACTCCTAAAAAGGCGTAAGTACATTGAAACCCTAGGGGGATTGGTTCTACTTCAAGGAGACAAACCGAGCATATCCAAGCCTAATATAGGTTGAAACATAGGTCATACAACCCAAAACAGTGCTCTTAGAAAACCTTGACAATTTCAGATAAAAAAAAAAATCTAGATCCCAGCTTCTAATTTGCTTAGAGGTGATATCGTAGTTTTTAAGAAGATAAGTGCGATTTATGGGGGAAATATCACTTTTTGGGATGAAAATTGTGAGTTCTTCTCCTGATTTCTCAGGTGGAAAGTTGCGGAAAAAGTGTCGTCTCTAGTGCATCTAGTACCTGTTACCTGCACAAAACACCATAAAACTTCCGAAATTTAGAATTTTGACTGAATTAGGGAAAAAAAGATAAAAAGAAACATCAAGAGACTAAAAACATCTGAAGAAAAACCTTGGTTTCTGAATTTGATCGTCACCCAGGAATTTGAATTACAACAGTGGAGTCACCATTTGTTAGTGTAAAATTTTATCGAAGGTGTACAAAAAGATCCTACTTTAGCTATGAGTGACGAATAGCCCTAACAACAGAAGTGGTTGTGGAACCCTTTAAATCTACAATAGACAATTGAAACAAATCCTTTAAAAACCCAGATATATGCAGTAAAAATAGTTAAACAGTAAAAGGAAATAATAGCTGATGCAAAAATAACTCCAAGTAACCAATGAACAAGACAAGTTTAAAGAATTACATTTTCTATTATGTAACACATGGTGAAGGAAAAAAGTAAATGTTAGCAGCCCCACTCAATGGTATGGGTTCTTGGTTGCCCTCGATGTTTAAGCTTCATGAGTCTCTCTCTCTCAATGATGTAGAAAACCCAAATATGTGATGAACTCAAGTGGGAGATCAAATGGAAAAATAAAATGATAGCGGCAATGAGAATGATCAAAGTGAAGAATGAATGGAAAATCCCTTCTATTTGTAACAAAATATTGAGCTATTATTGATAATGGAGAGTAATAAAATATTATTAACAAAAATCAAGATCTAACCACTTGGAATATTTTATTATATTTTGTTGGAGGGAAAAGGTATTTAAAATGGTTAAATACCTTTATTTATAAATAACAATAAAATAAATGATTTATTTATCATTTCAAGAATGTGGTTAGAGAATAATAAACAAATAATGATTTGTTTAATTATTCCTAGGTGATTTAGTCAAATTTAACAAGGAATAATAACCAAATAATTATTTAATTAATTATTCCCAGAGAAAAATAAGATAAATAGTTATTTATATAATTATTTCTCATAATTGGGTTAAATATGACGAGGAATATTAGTTAAACAATGGTTTAATTAATTACTCCTAGAGGAAAATCAAATAAATAATTATTTATTTATTTATTTAGTGATTTTTCATCCACGTTAATTTTAATACTGGTTAAATTTGGAATGTCCCTACATAATTCTTGGTTCAATAAGTAAGTGACTCATTCAAGGAGCTAGAGAGAGACATATTATACTCAATTTCCTTGAAACCAAGTATCCAAACATGTTTTAGATGGCATGGAGTCACAACTTATGAAGCACATAATGCACACCTTAAATTCCTTTAATTTCCACTTTTTTGCAAATTTTTTATCATAAAATGTTTCCCATGGACCATTGTCTAACCAAAGATGTTAAATTTTGGCAATTTGTCACTCCTCCAAATATACTTTAAAATTATCAAGCAATACAACAAAGGGCAATTCATTCATAGGGTTTCATAGCCCACCTTAATCTAATAGTCTAGGCCATTTGGCATTTTCCCCTTGTAGGTAATGGAAGATTTAACTTCAGGGGCACAACTATGTTGAAGCATTAAAAGTGAAGTCAACTAGGGGTTCAAGCAGAGAGAATGGAAAACCACCTTCTAGCTAATCCAATGACCATTGGCTTTATTATCCCACAAAGACAACTCAAACATCAATTTGATCACTTGAAAAGATAACCAATTGCTCGACCTAAAAAGATATTTTATATGCTTGAGGGGAGGCTTCCCCATGACATTATCATTCTAGATATCAACATGCTTTTCATTTCTTGGAACCCGATTGATTTTGGATTGGACTAAAGGAACAAAAAATTTATAGAACCTCCAAATTGAAGACCCATTTCTCCTATTCCAAAAGATGGTCTAGGCATATTTTCCTACCACCCTAAGAGTACTTTTTAAGTAAATATTTTTCCACCGCTCCACTTGACCTATAATGAAATGCCATACAAACTTTTCTCCCAAATAAATATTAACTAGCAAAGGGCATTTCACTACCAAACCACCATTATCTTTTGTTTATCTCACAATACTACAGTTTACTAAATGAAATTTATTTGTGTTAGATTTTCCCCCTTGCAAGAGAAACTTGATTTCTTTTGATATTTATTATTTTATACATATGGAACCAAAATATTTTAGCATTTGCATTAGGTTTCCATTGTGTTATTTGAGTGGTATTACCTCATATCAAAATGTGATTTGGTGTATCAGTTTAAGTCATCACTACGCACGATGTGCTTTGTCTTTGAATAATAAGCAGGGTTCTTAGCCAAGAAAATTGCACTTTGGCTATCACAGTCTATCCTTATAGCTTGTTGTACCAACCCCATACTTGAACACAATCTCTGCAACCAAATTGCTTCCTTGCTTGCATGAGTGGCCGCTATGTATTCTGCCTCTGTAGTTGAAAGAGCCACTACAGACTGTCTTTTACTCATCCAACTGACTGCGCCTCCAAATAGGCTAAACACATACCCACTTGTAGATCTTCTTTGGTCCAGATCTCCAGCCCAGTCTGCATCAACAAAACCACGAATGTTCAACATTCTTTCCAATCCTGGTCTTCCCTGGTAGCACAAGCCATAATCACTAGTGCCACGTAAATATCTGAAAACCCGCTTCACTACTGTCCAATGCTCCTTCCCCGGGTTTGACATAAACCTGCTCAATACTCCCACTGCATGTGCAATGTCTGGTCTAGTACAGACCATTGCATACATCAGGCTACCCACTGCACTTGCATATGGAACACGGGACATATACTCCTCTTCTTCTTGTGTCTTGGGACACTGTTCAACAGACAGCTTTCCACCTACAGGAATAGGAACATTCACCGGTTTACTATCCCGCATATTGAACCTCTGCAATATAGTCTCGACATACTTCCTCTGGTTTAACCAGAGCTTCCTCTTTGCCCGATCTCTCTTAATTTCCATGCCCAAAATATAGTTTGCAGCACCAAGATCCTTCATGTCGAATTTGGAGAACAGTTGGGTCTTCAAATCTTGGACAATTTCTTTGTCATTTCCAATCAACAACATATCATCCACATACAAGACCAAATAAATAACACGGTCACCAATTAATTTAAAATAAACACAGTGATCCTCCTTGCTTCTGGTGAAGCCAAGTCCTCGTATATAGGTATCAAATTTCTGATACCACATCCTTGGTGACTGCTTTAACCCATACAGAGACTTCTTCAACCTGCATACCAGTTCTTTCTTACCCTTCACCATAAAGCCTTCAGGTTGCTTCATGTAGATCTCTTCTTCTAGATCCCCGTGAAGAAATGATGTCTTCACATCCATCTGTTCTATCTCAAAATCAAATGCAGCAGCAACAGATAAAAGTAATCTAATAGAAGTAACTTTGGAAACAGGAGAAAAAATATCACCAAAATCAATTCCCGGCACCTGGGAATAACCTTTCGCTACCAACCGAGCTTTGTATTTCTCCACCTTACCTTCTACATTCATCTTCTTCTTAAACACCCATTTGCTCCCAATGGGCTTCCTTCCAGCCGGCAACTCCACCAGATCCCATGCATCATTTTTGTGCAAGGATGCCATTTCATCAACTATGGCCTCCTTCCAGAGTTTTCCATCCTTTGAATCTACTGCCTCCCTGACAGTTCTAGGTTCATCATCAGTTATAGTTAAGGCAAAACATGAACAGAAAGCAGATGGACTATACCTTTCTGGTTGCCTTCTTTCCCGAACTGATCTTCTCAAAGCTGGAGTTTGTGGCTCTTCATCTTCCGAGTCTTCTTCTGTTGTAGAGTCTGATTCATCCTCCTTTAGCTCAAACTCTATCTTCTCAGGTTCCTTTGGTAGGACTTCATTTTTAACAACATCTTTCACTTCTCTAAACACCACATCTCGGCTGTACACAACCTTCCTTGTTTCTGGGTTCCAAAGCTTGTAACCCTTTAAACCATACTTATACCCAATAAAGATGCACCTTTCAGATTTATTATCCAACTTGGTCCTTTTCTCCTTTGGAACATGTACATATGCATCACATCCAAATAACCTTAGATGTGAAAGAGAGGGTTTCTTACCAGTCCATACCTCATGTGGAGTCTTATCCTCCAACGCTGATGAAGGTGATCTGTTAACTAAGTAACATGCAGTCTCCACTGCCTCTGCCCAGAATTCTTGTCCTAACCCGGTACCACTGAGCATGCTTCTTGCCTTTTCCATCAGTGTTCTATTCATTCTTTCTGCAACTCCATTTTGCCGAGGTGTGTATGGAGTAGTCTTCTGCCGTGCTATACCACACTTCTTACAGAACTCTTCAAATTCCTTCTTGCAGAACTCCCCACCATTATCTGTCCTCAGCACCTTTATCTTCTTCTCTGTCTGGTTTTCCACCAGAGCCTTAAATTCTTTAAATTTGTCAAGGACTTCAGATTTCTTCCTCAAGAAATATATCCATGTATTCCTTGAGAAGTCATCTATGAATGAAACATAGTACACAGACTTTCCCAGTGATGGAACTGACACAGGCCCAAACACATCACTGTGCACAAGTTTTAATATCTTGTTTTCCCTCTTAGCACCAGAAGGAAAACTCACCCGATTCTGCTTCCCATATACACAATGTTCACAGAAATCGAAATCCAGAGAACAATTAGACATACCTTCTACCATACCATCTCTATGGAGTATCCGAAGGCCCTTCTCTCCAATATGTCCAAGCCTTTGATGCCATAGCATGGTCTTTTCTCCAGAGACAGCTAGACTTTCCATCCCACTTTCAGGAACCACAGAACTGTTACACCCATCAATAACAATGCTACCTTGTAGCTTGTACAGAGTTCCAGTCCGAACTCCCCGTATTAATACCAGTGCTCCCCGAACCATCTTGCATGCATCTTTCTCGAACACTGTTTTTACACCTGCATCATCCATCTTGCTTACAGAAATCAGATTTCTGGCCAATGTAGGAATATGCAGAACACCAGGAAGTGTTCTAATCCTTCCACCTTGCAGCTTCAGCTTGACCTTTCCACGTCCGACGATTCTGGCCTTCCTATCAACCCCTAGGAATACATCACCACCATCATTATATTTCTCATACTCGCAGAACCACTCCCTATGGGGAGTGAAGTGAAAGGATGCACCTGAGTCAATCAACCATGACTCATGATCTACATGTGTATTTGACGAAGAAGCCAAATACACATCCCCACCTTCATCCGAGGTGGTTTTTGCCTCTGCAGAAGGACCTTCATCAGATCCCTTTCCTTTCTCAGGAGCTTTAGATCTGCATTCCTTTTTGTAGTGCCCTTCCTTTCCGCATTTCCAGCACACTTTACAAACTTTCCAGGAGATTTAGATCTCCCTCTAGATTTAGATCTCCCACTCGAAACCTTATTCTTGTTTCTGTTCTGGGACCTTCCTCGTACAGATAAGGCATCTCCATTCCGACCCTCCATATTTCTCCGTCTCATTTCCTCCGACAGCAAGGCTGAGACAATGTCATCAAAATTCAAGGTAGTTGTATTGCTACCTATTGCAATAACCAGACTGTCCCACGAATCTGGTAGAGAACACAACAAACTGATGCACTTATCTTCATCTGAGATTTTAATATCAACAGATGGCAACTGACTTACCATAGTATTAAAGGCGTTCAGATGCTCCGTCACCGAGTCTCCATCCTTCATCCTCAGGTTATACAGCTTTTTCCATAGGAACAACTTATTCACCAGAGACTTAGATTGGTACAAAGTCCCAAGTTCTTCCCACAAATTCTTCGTCGTAGCTTCCCCAGATACATTCAACAATACTGAATCTGACACACACAACCGTATTGTGCTCTTAGCCTTCCGATCCAGTTTCTTCCAGTCTTCATCTAACATTGCCGTTGGTTTAGTACCTGGATCTACCGTGATCCACTGATCTTTATCCACCAGCAGATCCTCCATCTTGAGTTTCCACAACTCAAAACTCTGACCATTAAATTTCTCGATCTCTATCTTTCCGCCGCTCGCCATATTCTTTCACCGCAAGAATCGATCCCGCAGATCTCCCACTGCACAGGGTCTACCACAGGCCCGAGCAAAAAACCCTCAACAACAAAGGCATCCCCTTGAAGCCGAAACAGCTCCGATACCAAATGTTGGGAATCACGATTGCCGTTAGACCAAAACCCGCAGGTGTTAGTCAACGATCGCATCGCCAGAGATAAGGATCCACGAAAGGTGGTTAGTCCATGTCGCGAAACACACGTGGAGCGTTGGTTTATCCAATGTCCAACAATGTTAGGCTACTGTCACAGGCTTCTTCAGTACTAATTTTTGTGACCTCCTTTAATGATTCTTTATTTGGATGAATAGTGCTAGTAGATGATGAATGATTGATGTGTTCTTAATCTACAAGACCTGATAAAAAATATGCACTCATGGCAACAACATATTAGTTCCACAATGGATCAACTAATATAATCAATCACAAGAAGAAGACAACTATTGAGAAGGAGGATTGCACAATGTTAGAGCACAAGTGAGGATGAGTGACCTCACTGGTCACTGGAAATACACATTGTGCAATGTCTAAGGAAGGATTATGCAGATATTGAATGCAAGAGGGAGAGATTGGAGACTTTAACTATGCAATGTGCAGTTACTGTTGGAGAGAGGCCTTGTATTGTGTAGTGCACAGTTGCACGGAACAAGGAGTCCTCACTAATAGCTGTGATTGTGCAATGTGAATCTAGGGGCCCAAGGATTGCACAGTGTGCAGTTGCAAATGGAAAGGGGGAGTCAATGTCGGAAGAGATTGCACAATGCACAATTGAGGAGGGAGGAAGGCTTTGACAATTATGTAATTTTAACTGGCAGAAGGGAAGGCTATAGATCTATTAACTGAAGAGAGGGAGGATGTGGATCAGCCTGAGATTCATCCAAACAAGTCACTTACATCGAGAAAACAATATAGTGAAAGGTAAAGTAAATCCATGCATAAATACACCCAACAACAATAATTACTAGTAGGAAAAAAGACAAGGAATGTTATGCGACACTTGAAAATAAGTTCAAAAGATTGGAATGAAACTTGTAGAAGCTATAAATAGTAGACATGACACTTGTTATAAGAAAATCTAGACAAAACGACACTTGCGAAAGAAAAAGACACAAAAGCGAAAGCAAAAGAAACAAAAAGAGATAGTTGCAAAACTTACCCTGAAAAGCAGTGCAATTACAACTAAAAATCTCCTCATGATCACAAGAATGAATAGAGCTCCAAAAATGAGTGTGAGAATGAGGTATATTATTTATTTCTTCTATAGGTGAGCACTTACGAGATTATGGTTACAATTTTGAATGTACATGCCTAAAATCAAGGAGAAACTCTTAGTTGACTGACGCATGCAATATGATCAATTTAGAAACATGTGTCATACTACCAATTATAAGTGTGCATGGATGTCCCCAAGAAGTGTGCACTTCCTATTTTGAAGGAATGCATGGTTGGCTTACTCTAGGATCTATGCAGTTAACTGGCTCAAAATACTATGTAACTATCTCAGTGGATTGCAAAATTCACTTCCATAAGGGTTTACACAGTTTCTTCCACAATTGATTGCGCAATTTCTTGACTCATAGGGTTGTGCAATTCACTCCGATAAGAAATTTTGCACTTCATTGTGACGGAGGGTTGTGCAATCCCTCAAAGAAATACATGCAATCAGTTTCATCAAGGCAAGACTTAGCTTTTTTTCACAAAAATGCTTTTGTTATCTTCAAGAGTTGTAAAACTATTGTCAACAAGGCATGATTGTCATCAAGGGGTGCCCAATATTTATTACAATGAAAGCGACATTAAGACATCACAAGCTTGACATGAAGGAAAACAAGGTTGCAACACTTAGTACTTCAAGAAGAAAACTTCACACAAGTTGAAACAATAGTGCTTATGGTCAAAGGGAGGCTCAAAAATCAAAGCATAGGAAAAATTTTGGAGGTGGGTTGTAGCAGCTACAACACTTGGTAATACACTAGAAGAACTCTAACTTCTTGTTTGGGTCTAAATTTACACACCATGTCTAGCTTTCAGGAAGTATTATTTATTTCCATAGATCATTGTAGTTTTCTTACTCAACTCAATTAAAGATGTAGTCTCTTCCATTCTTCTCATCGGCTTAACACATTCATAAAAAAATCAAGTTTCAATTGTTTTGATTAGGGGTGAGGAGTATATGAGAATGTGAGAATAGAATGTTAGAGTTTTAATATCATCTCTGGTGTTGCTTCGCTGACAACAGACTTGTTCAATACCCGAGCATAGTCACTTCAAGGAATCAAAAACATTGCTTCTCTTCTAGCAATCCTATTCAGTACCTCGACGAAATTGATTACTTTACCTATCCGCATAGGAATCCTTTCTCTTCTTTCACTTGTTATTTATTTTATTACTTTGTGCTCAATTTAATCTTAATCAACGTTTACATCACAACACGCAGAAGAGTGATCCTAACTTATTTAACGAGCAAGAGAGGTTGTGTAACAATCCCGAATTTAACATGCAATTAATTATATCAAATATGCAATTAATTATCAACATAAAAATTGTTTAACTAATTGTCATAGAAATTTTAGAAGCACGAGCAAAGATGACTTACCATTAATGGCGATATTCCTTACTTTAGATTCAAAAGTTGAACGCTATCTAAATCCTGCTAACCGCAACAAATTTTTGGGGACAACTCTCCACCCAACCGTAGGCTCAGCTGGAGATAATCTTTCCACAGCTGGCCACCTCAATCAACGCACTATTTCCAGGGAAGCCTTTGTCTCACAATACCTTTCTCTCAAGAGAATGGATGATGGAATGATCCATGAATCTTCCTCAATGTCTATTAAATAGACCAAACAATGGAATGAGAACCACATGCACACATTCACTGTGTCAACATGCAACTTTTATTTCTTTATTTTAAGTTTTACTTAATTTAGTGTTTCTCTTAGTTTAACTTACTTTTTGTTAACTTTACTTATTTTTATAGTTTCTTAGTTTAACTCTTTCTTAATTTATTTCTATTTTTACTTTTGTTAATTAAATCTTTCTTAATTGACTCTTAAATTCACTTATTTATTTAATGTTTAGGACTCCAATTTATTATTTACTATTTTATTTAGAACTCCAGTTATTGTTTACTGTTTTATTTATTATTTTTATTATTCTCTTGACTTATTATTTATTTACTTATTTATTTAATTATATTATATTATATTATTTATTATTTATTATTTTATAATTATTAGGGGACATTACATACTCCCCCTCTTCAAGGAACTTCATCCCGAAGTTAAGTATTTAATTATATTATATTATATTATTTAGTTATTTATTAATTCATGTTTGACCAACACCCTCTGTTGAACTAGTATAACCAGCAGGCATCAAAAATTCCCACAACACCCGGGAAATCTCAAGGAATATATGTCCTTTTTCCCACTTTTGGAACCAGGCATAAGCCTCCCATGTCTGTGCCATAGCCAAGGCTGGCCCGAAGTTTCGCGCCCGACTCAGACCTCATCTGCCCCAAGGCAAGCATCCAGTCCCAGTAATCAATGGCTTGGGGCATCTCACAAGGCTGGACCACTCCCTCCACACTCACTAAGGTGCACAACCCCAGGCATCGAAGTCTTACACCCACTTCCAAACTTCGGTGTCCCAATTCAATACTAGGCACTTGGCCTCCTCAAGATGGTCCCACAACCTTTCAAGAGTTATCCATCAAGAGATATACAAGACAAATGAACAACTGGCATATGTAGTGTTGATTGAGTTTGTCCCCAGCCCATATGGTGTTACATATTCTCCCTCGATTTCATTAAATAAATTGGCCCTCTTAGCCCATTTGTGGAATTCCTGCCAAACGCCTCATCTCAACATGCATCCAATGCATTAGTTATAATCATAACATCATAGAAAATAATTCACATCCTAACTCTTGCATTTCATCATAATAATATAACATCTTATTAATAACCACATTCTAAATAGTAAAGAACTGCATCCTCATGTATGTCACAAAATATGTATCGATTCCACATGCTTCACATCATGAAATACCATAAGTTATAACATCAACATACATAATAAACTAATCACATGTCAATATAATCTCAAATCCTAACATCATAATCCCTATGCATATCATAATCATAATTTTCATACAACTATATAAGTAAGAACCACATGTGCATTATTATTCTCTCATTAGAACTATGTACAATTACCACATACCATCATATTATGAAACATCATCACAACATTATACTTCAACAATCCTATGTCGACATAAACGAATAACTAAAACTATAGTCTCTTCTAAGGAAACACATGTGAAGAGGAAATTTGACGTGTAAAACATTTTATTATAATAAATCATTCCAAAGTATACCTAAATTATAATACCGATTAAATTAACTTATACATACCTAAAAATGAAATGAGAATTTTAGTATTATCTTAGGCTTATTTAAACTTAAGATGAGAAACATAAAAAAAATCTTTCCTTTTAAAAATAGTAATGCCTTTCCTTTTCAAATAAACCGAGATAATTATAAATGCAGGATAAGGGACCACTATCTCTCCAATACATACATAAGTATTTTTGTGGTCACTTCACATGCAAGTTCAAAGAAAATTATTCTTAATATAAAATTAAGCATTATTTATGAATAAAAATGTCTTGAAATTTATTTATATAATTAATGCATTACACAAATATCAAGATGGATTTATTTTTTCCAAAAATATGTTTAAAAATAGACATCAAAGCTAACCTAAAAGGTTGAAAGCATAGAAAAATAAGTTATCTTCTAGATACCCTTCAATTCAAATTAATTAGGAAGCTTTTATTTTATTTTATTTTTTACTAGAAGAATTGGCAACGGCATCGGTATCGGTATCGTACTCGCGTGACACGGGGTCGAATCCCGCTGGCTACCCCTATACTCCTAGGAGGAACTGCTGAGCCCGCAACAACAACCCCTCGGTTAAGACGGGACTTGAACTCGTGACTTGCACCACGGCACGAACGTCTTAGCAGCACGTTCGCTTGCCACTAGACCAAAGCCCGACGGGCAATTAGGAAGCTTTTATTTATTAACACTAAAATATTCTTTTAGATTAATCATAATTGGATTATTTTACTTGATATATGGAATTCCTGCTAGCAGATTCAATATAATTTCACGAATGTTAGTTTAATTATATATATTCGTTTTTTTTGTCATGCTTATTTTATAGGATATAAACAACACGTGTTATAGTAATTTACCATTCTTCTCCTTTACAAAAGGTTGTTCGAAGCCTATGCGGTGAAGGAATCGACGTGGAATCCTGCTACTAGATTCACGTGAAATAAATGTGTCCCAGCCATTCTTCTCTTTTCAAAAGGCCACATCCTCCTCAGACCAATTACAATCCAATAATTATTAACTATGCCTCAAAACACTATAACTTAATAGTTACTCTTAATCCATCATGTATATGTATACATATTCGCAATCGTCTTTTCACTAAAACCATCACAAGCTTAATAATTTATGGCGCATTTCAACTTATCCATTACTCAATCTTGTTTTGTTAACGATAAGATTTAAAATTCTTCACTTGCAAGATTATATAAACTTTAATACATTGATTTGTCTAAATTTATATATATATATATAACTTAACTTAATATAAAATACCAAGATATTAATACACAATAATAATATTTCTTAAAATTAATCAGTTATTGATATTATTAATTCATTACTGCCATAAACTCATAGAATACTAATAAATAAATCGAAAAATTGAAGAAACTAACAATATTTTTATATATATTTTAATTTATTTTATTTTATCAACAATAAACAAAATCATGGTAATTTTTCTCAAATAAATATTTTTCGATTAATATATGTTGAATTAAATAATTACACTAATACCTAATTTTTTAAATATTTTAAAAACCACCCTAACATATATCACCTACCATAGCATTGATTATTTAAAAAAACACCCTAACCTATATCACCTACCACCTGCCATAACATTGATTACTAAATAAGCAAATAAATAAACCCAATTTCATGAAATCTTACCATAGGACAACCGATACTTTATTTATATATTTAATACAACTGATACTCTATATTAAAGCTCCAGACACTTGTGTTATGCAAGCGTGGTTAATGGAAGACGCAAGTATACTTACTACGACCATGCGAATTTAATCAAACAACGACCTTGCCATTTCCTTTCATGCGACGTCACACAACGATTTCTTTCCCCACCCAACATTTTTCATTCACCCTACATGCATTTTACTATGCCACATCGTCTCAGAATTCTCAAAAGCCCACCCCGTTTTCCTTCAATTAGCTTCTTTTGAATTCAGCATGACCCACGCCTGCCATCAGTGGTCCTTCCCATTTTCACATCCGCAACCTCCAACTCTTTGCCATGTTTGTCAGAACAACCTTCTTCTACTAGAGGTGATTTTCTTGACCTTTCAATACAACCAAAACCCTTGAATTTTTTTATTTTAAAGAAATATTATAATATATTTATAACATGAATGTAATAATATTAAGATATTCGGCCTGTAACAAGCATTTTAAATTTATAAAATTACTTTAATTTAAAATTATAATCATAAATTTAAGAGCAAGTGTGTATATATTTACATGCAAAAAATTTCTCAAATTTATCTTTAATAATAAATAAAATTTATTATATTAAATTTATAATCACTACAATACCAAATGAGTCTTTTGCTCATCATCATAATTAAAATTAAGTTTTAACTTTTATCTAGAGGTCCCTAAAGTCAAAACCCGCTTTGATAACATATGTAACAACCCCGAATTTAACATGCAATTAATTATATCAAATATGAAATTAATTATCAATACAAAAATTGTTTAACTAATCATCATTATAGAAATTTTAGAAGCAGGAGCAAAGACGACTTACCTGTAATAATGATATTCCTTACTTGAGATTCCAAAGTTGAACTCTATCTGAATCTTGCTAACCGCAAAAAAGTTTGGGGACAACTCTCCACCCAACCGTAAGCTCAGCTGGAAATAATATTTCCACAGCTAGCCACCCTCGAGCCCTCAACCAACGTAGTACTGCTAGAGAAGCCTTTGTCTTACAATACCTTTATCTCAAGAGAATGGATGATGGAATGATCCATGAATCTTCCTCAATGCCTATTAAATAGACCAAACAATTGAATGAGAAACACATGCGCACATTCATTGTGTCAACATGCAACTTTTATTTCTTTATTTTAAGTTTTACTTAATTTAGTGTTTCTCTTATTTTAACCTATTTTTTGTTAACTTTACTTATTTTTTATAGTTTCTTAGTTTAACTCTTTCTTAATTTATTTCTATTTTTAATTTTGTTAATTAACTCTTAACTTCACTTATTTATTTACTATTTAGGACTCTAGTTTATTATTTACTATTTTATTTAGAACTCCAGTTATTGTTTACTATTTTATTTATTATTTTTATTATTCTCTTGACTTATTATTTATTTACTTATTTATTTAATTATATTATATTATTTATTATTTATTTATTATTTTATAATTATTAAGGGACATTACATGTTGTTCCTTCTTTTACAGAGACTCTTAAGTAATACCTCTAAAGTAAGTTAGCTCACTCAAGTTTCCTCCTTTCCCCTCTCTACTTGAATGATTTGACATGTTAAAACCAATCAAATATAAAAGGCCAACTCAAGGAAGAAGATCATGTTATGGAAACGAGCATCATAGATATGCTAAGGCTTTATTTTGAGAAAGAAATTTATTTTCCGTCTAAGCATCATGGACTAGAAAATATATAAGGCCCAGAAAAAGAAGGGAATTGACATTTAACCAAGTGTTGACAGTTATACAATGTCCCATTGAACTTTGCCACACTTTTTTAAAGCCATCCAACATAGATTTCATACACAACTTATTACAAACAAACTTAAAGAAAGTGTGAAATAAAAATGAAAATGAAATAACAATGAACAAAAGACAACAAGAAAGAAAACTATACTAAACCTACTCCTAAACTAAGAAAGGAAGGTTAGGATTATGTAGGAGTGGTGTGAAGAAGGTGTGGAAGAAATTGTTCGTAATCCATCTCATTCCTCATTTTTAATATGTGAATAAGCAAAGCTTGTAACTCCTTATGCTCAAGCAAATACTTCATTTGATTCATCTAATCATGAAGAGACCCTAGATTTGAATGTGAAATCTGATCTGACTAATGGAATGATTAATGTGTTCATTGATCCATGTAGCGATGATTTTTCACCATCATCTATTGATATTTCCAAGCCATAGGTGTTTGAAAAATCATCGTTCGATAGTTTGGAAACTTGTTAATAGGTCAAGGCACTTTAGCCATTGGTGATGGTTAATATTTCTTGTTATACCTTTTTGCTAATGTTTTTAGCCTTCAGGTATTGGAGAAAGTTTTATCAGTCTATCTTTTATCCCTTTCAATGTGATTAACGATGTCTCTCATCACTCATGCCCTCGGCTGTATAGGTTAGGAATTGATTTGTTGGTTACATTGGAAATTGTTTCATCTGATTTTACAAAGATCTTGGTTTGGGTTTAAAAAAATTTCTTCAAAGTTTGGATTTAAGAGCATTTCTTGGAAGCAAACTAATTTTGCAAAGAATTGTTTTGGGTTTAAAGAAATTTTTTGGAAGACATTTCTTGAAGGCGGCCTGATTTTGCAAAAAAAAAATTTGGACTTAAGAAATTTTCTTGGTTGTACATTTAAAGGACATTTCTTAGAGGTATGTACGTGTTTTGAGTTGAAGTAAATATTTTGAGCTTCGTTTCATTTTTATAAGACATTTTTCTCTCGAATTTTTTAAAGTAAGTGTTTTGGATTGGAGTATGTATTTTTTGCAAAAAATTTAAAATGATTTTTTTTTAAATTAAATATTTTGTGATGTTTTTTGTAATCGAGTTATTGTATAATTTTTTGAAGGAAATTTTTTGAACTTCATACCCTATTATCATGGGAAATTGAAGAACTTGTGCGAGAAAATATGATCGAAAAAGAGACCCTGAGGAACGTAGAGAAGAGACGAGACAATATCGCAAAAGAAAGTTAGAAGCCCTCTCAAATATTGAAGAGGAAAATCAACCTCAAGCGGAAATTGAAGCAGGTATGTAAATGTAAATATTATGATCTATTGATATATTTAAAATTTTCCTAATGTAAAATGTGAAGCTTAATTTTTATTTGATGAAATAATTTGAAAAATATTTTGTTTAATGTAAACAGACAGAGATATTCCTCAAAATATTGAAGAGGAAAATCAACCTCAAGCAGAAATTGAAGCAGGTATGTAAATGTAAATAATATGATCTATTGATATATTTAAAATTTTCCTAATGTAAAATGTGAAGCTTAATTTTTATTTGATGAACTAATTTGAAAAATATTTTGTTTAATGTAAACAGACAGAGATATTGCTCAAAACATTGATGATGAGATACAAAATTTTGAAAGAGAAAGTGAAAGAGATATTGAACCAATGTTTGAAGATGGTGAAAATATTGAAAGAAATCCAAATAAAGAAATTGAATCACAAGGTATGTACATATATATATATATAAGATATATTAAACACATACACATATCATTGAAATTATAGATATATTTATTAATTTAGTCATTTATTGAATATGTACTATTTTTTCGAATATGTACAGATGAAATCACTATCGATAATGAGATGTTAGAAAATGTTGACACACACACATATGGAGATAAAAAACCTGACCATGCTATACGATATCGTGTTAACTGCATTTTTGAAAAGTATTTCTTAAATGAGCGGGTGACAGTTCAGGCTCAAATGTTGAAAGGTCTCCTATCATTAAGAAAATTAAAAGAATCTACGACACTATTGGGTATTCGAAAATCAACCAAAGATAAAAAAATGAAGGAAGATGTGATAAAAAATATGAGTAGTGCTATAAAGTCAATTAAGAGATCTAGAGAGAAATATGTTTCAATTGTACGTAGAGGAATACAAATGGCAATGGTTTCATCAAGTACTCAAGAGAATCGTTTGGTAACATCTATGGCATGAGCACTGGGAACCTCGCAAAAAACTTTGCACAAACATCAGAAATTTCAGTTGCAAATAGATGTAAATGATGAACTCGCTTGTTGGAGAGCTATTTGTAGGTAACCATACAAAGGTAGACTTGGAGAAAATGTTAAAAAAATAATATATGAATATTGGAAGAGCAATTCGCGTGTTTCGCCAACTACAAGGCATGTGATGCGAAGAAGAATATCATGAAATCAGTACGAATAACATGAAAAATATTTCTTGGAAACCACTCAGATAGAGTTATTTAACAAGTTCAAAGAAGAGAATTGTCAAATTCATGTTTCACTCAGTGCTTTTGTTCAACAAAAATCATGGTATGTAAAACCTATCATTGTACGCGACACTTGTTGTTGTCGTTATCATGTGGAATTTGAGTTATATTATGACACATTCCTTGATTTCGGTAGAACATTATGGAAGGATTCACCTCCTCCTTCCACTATCCGTGAATTCATATTTCAAATTCTATGTGAAAGAGAAAGCGATGAACTATTTTACAAAAAGAAATGTGTTGGTGGTAAAAAATGCGATGATTGTGGAAATTTGACTAAATTTCAAAACAAATATCGTATTGATATAAATGATCAATCATTGTCCAACATGAAAGTGAAATGGAAGAGACATGAATATATCGATACATCGATTCAAGGTGCAAATAGTGTTAAAAGAATTGAATTACTAGAAAGAGAAATTTTTCTGATAGACTTTTTGAGAAAGTTTGAGGAAGAAATTTACAAATACACCAAGCATTCCCATAGAGCTCGATGGAAAGACTTGCAATTCAAAAAATCTCGTGAAGTTTTTTGACCATGAACCATTTTGTCAGTGATTGATTTTGCAGAAAACTACACATTTGTTCCACAAAAAGAAATTCAGAGTGAATACTATCATTCTGACCAAGTCTCCATGCTCGTCCATATTATATATAGACATGCTGAACAAAATTTCGATCATATAGAAAGCACGAGTGAAAATCGACATATCATTAAAGAATATCACTTTTATATCAGTGACGATCGTACACATGATACATGTTTTGTACAACATTGTTTTGGAAGAATTTATGATTCATTGAAAAATCGTGGAACAACATTCAATGAACATTGGATATGGTCAGACGGATGCGCAGGTCAATTCAAATCTGCACGATCATTCTTTTGGTTGTGTTGTCTTCATAAGAAAACCTGCATTAAACATTGTTGGAATTTTTTTGAGACTGGCCATGGAAAAGGAGAACATGACGGTGCAGGAGCATGCATAAAACGAGTACTTCGAAGATATCAAATGAACCACTCTGCACGCCGACTTGTGAACGCTAAAGAAGTTGTTCAATGGTGCAAAACTGCTCTAAGCCATGAGATTAACCCATCAAGAGAAGTGCGAAGGTACATTCAATTTAATTTATATTGGAAATATAATTTTAAACATTGTACATTTATCATGCAATGATTATCTTTGATTGTATTTTGACATCATATTTACAAATTCTTCTTCTAATTTTCCATATAAAGGTTTTTTTGGCATATTGGAATCGAAGACGTAGATAGATCAATTGGAAATGACGTTGAAACAATAAAAGGGACTCGAAAATTGCATTCAATTCAAACAAAGTCGTCCAGAAATGTGTTTGCATTGGATAAAAGAAAATATTCTTGTTTTTGTGATGTTTACATAGACAACACAAAATCCAATGACGTTTGTGAAAACAAAATGTATGTGAACGATTGGAAACATACAGAGCTAAATACAAAGGGAAAAATGTCTGTTGCAATGTTTGAAGAAATGCAATCAAAGGAAACTATAATATCATCCGATGGTGATCGAGTTTCTGATCTTGTTAGAGAAGGTAACATTTGAATTACTTTCTAATGATTTAAATATCTAGAAATAAATTTAAATATGTATAATTTTGTTAAGTTTATTTTATTGTGCAGGAGATGTTTTTGCTGTAATTGCACCTATTGACAACGATGAAAATGTGAATTATTATTTGATGCGTTGCACTGAACGAAAAATGAAATTATTACAAAACTATAATGATCACGGATTTCAATATGACAGAGGGTCTATTATACTGAAAGGTTATTTTTTCAGACAAACTCATCAAAGTGGAGACTTTGTTTACTTTGAAGACTATGAACCTAATTCCATAAGTTGTCAATATAGTCACTTGGTGTGTGCAGCATGCATAAAGTTGATAGAAGTTCAATCAAAGAAAAAAATCGAAAATTAAGAGATGGAAAATGTCAAAATCCGATCATGAACGGATTATTGAGGATGGAATTCCATTAGAATTTTTTTGAGTGAATTGTCCAAAAATTTATTATCTTTGGATTAAATATGTTTTAGAACTTCCAGTACTCAACTAAAAATTGAGCTTCTTATGTTATTTGTGCAAGTGTTTGCACATGTACAAATTGTTTGGGTACAAGCACGTGCTCTAGTATCAACTGAAAGTAGTTTTTCTATACATGTGCATTGATGAAAAATGTTATATGTACTGGATATATATATGTGTGTGTGTGTGTGTGTGTGTGTGTGTGTGTGTTATAGAATAAAATTAATTGTTCTAGTTTTACTATGTGCATTGATGAAAAATTATTTATGTACTCAATATATATGTTCTAGAATGCAATTAACTGGAACTAGTTTTTCTATGTGAATTGATGAAAAACTAGTTGGATTTTCTGGTAAAAAGTATGGACACAATGTAAATAAATCATTTGCAGTATATTTTTGTACGAAAACTCCTTTCAAACAAAAGACTCGAAGCACTTCTCCGACTTTTGGTGGGATTTGACCCACATCTCTATTCCTGATTGAAAATCTAGTACAAAATTTGTTTGTCCAATGGTTGGATATGTTCAATGTGCATTGATGAAAAATGTTACTTGTATTGGATAGATATGTTCTAGAATGCAATTAATTGTTCCAAGTAGTTTTTCTATGTGCATTGATGAAAAACTAGTTGGATTTTCTAGTAAAAAGTTTCCACAATGTAAATAAATCAACAAGGCTACCTATTTGAGTGCATTAACGACATCGACCTAAATTCAAAAAACATATATATTTACTAGACTTATATTTCCAATCAAAATTAAAGGGATAATTTTTACATATATCTATTTCTTTAAACTCTTTTTTCAATTAGAGCTCAATTGATACATGGTTAGTTGCATTCAAAAACTATGTTCTTCCTATTGGAAAATTTTTCATTCAAACAAGACTACATGTAGAGATCAAAAGCAATCTTAAGATTCCAAATGGACTTCAACCATCCAAAAGGGATTTGTGCAACATTACTTGACATGCCATGCCAATGATAGTGAACAACTGTCCAATAGAAACATTTAATATTATATTACCACATGTGCCAAATGTAGATTGAAACCATCCAAAACTTTAAAATTTAAAAAAAATATTGATAATATATTGTGCAACATTAAAACATTAAATATCACATGCGAAATATAGATTGAAACCATTCAAAACTTGAGTTTTAGAAACTTTTTGATTATATATATCGTGCAACGTTACTTCACATGCCATGCCAATTATAGTTCAACTAGATCCACCTAAAAGATTATTAGAAAATTACACAAGTGCCAAATGTAGATTGAAACTAATCCAAATATTAAGTTTTAAACCTTTTGATTATATATATCGGGCAACATTAAAACATTAAAACATTTAAATTTAATTAAATATCAGATGCAAGCAAAAATGTATCGATTGAAACCATCCAAAACTTGAGTTTTAAAAACTTGCACATGCCATGCTAATTATAATTCAACCATTCAATAAAACATTTGCACACATTAAAATATCATACATGTCAAATGTAGATTGAAACCATCCTCCAAAACTTTAACTTTAATTTAACAAAAAATATAGATCAACATTATTTACATACAAATGTACCTGCCATCCAAACTTAAATTTTAAAAACAAAACAAATTATAACACATGTCATTACATAACATGCTAAATGTCTAGATGACAACATTAATTTATAGATGACAACATTTATCATAAAAGTACTAAAACCATCCAAAAATTAAATAAAATAAATTATATTAACAATGTAATAAAATATGTCCAAAAATTGTAGATCTCACAAGTATCAAACTGTATCAAGTTTAACAAATTTTAAGACCATCTAAAACTTGAAATCAAATCTACAAATCATGTCCATCAAATAGAGACGGATCTAGCGTCTTTCCTATCAAGGTCTCAGTCCGCGCCCTATCATGTGAAGCATCATGGGAAACCTACATACACAATGCACATGTACTTGAAAATTAAAATTTGATGTTTTAAAAATGAATGAGAATATATATATCTAGAACTTCACGTAAAAAACAAAATATAACAAAAAAATCATGCAATACCTCATGAGGTTCCCTCTCCATTTGATGAACAAGTTCTCCCATAGGAACATCTGCAGCAGTAAACTGTACAATATACATGTACAATTATATATATATTTTAAAAACTTTCAAATGAAAATGCATGTGTACATATATAAACTTATTTTCAATAATATTAAAAAACGGATCTAAAGACAACTTGTTCAAATGCTGTGGATGTTCCTATCTCCGTCGCTAGAGTCCCCGAATTAAAGAAATCTTCTATAGGAACCTAAATTCAAAAAAATTTAAATAACTCAAAATCTCTCTCTCTCTCTCTCTCTCTCTCTCTCTCTCTCTCTATATATATATATATATATATCTCAATTTTTAATGGAACTTTTTGAGGTAGAATATATATATATATATATATATATATATATATATATATATATATATATATATAACTTTTTAAAACATAAATTTTAAATCTCAGAAAAAAATTTTTCATACTAGTTTCATCTCCCAAGTGAAGTAGAAGGTACATCTCCCCAAGGAAGAAGACAGTCACTATCCCAAAAAATCGAACTAACGATATTCATAAAACATTTTATCAAATTATATATATACATACATGTACATGTGTGCACAATTATTTATTTTAAAGTCACTTAAAAAACACTAACATTTGCCAACATATCTTGATGGTCAGACCCATCTGCATTGTTTGAACCAGAGGTCCCGAACGTGATATTAACATTTTCGTCACGCATCATGTTTGAGAACTGCAAATAGTGTTTTAACATATAATCATACATTTTTGTTAGATTAATGTACACATACAAATAAATGTATACATGTACATACACATGTATTTATTACAAATTGTACACATGTATATGTATGTTAAAATAATTTCAAACCCTAAGGTCACTAACACATACCATTCCGATGCCCTCTTCCTCGTGAAAAAATAGGTCTTGCAAACCATTGCGACAATTTTTTGCATATATTCGGAGATCTTCAACATTCATGTTGTCAATCTCCTCATCTGTACAATACACAAAATTGGCACGTGCATTTTCACGTGCTCTTTGTCGATTTAAACAAAGATCGGCTCCACCCAATCCGCTATGAACATTGTCGATCATAACATCTCTTGCTTCTCGACTTATTTGAGAAGTCGTGTCCATCTCTGACCGCAGAGTTTCGACCCAAAACGGTCAACTCACCAATGGTAGCTCAGGGCGAGGCAACTCCACATCTCGCTTAGCGCCCTTACGGTCATATAATCGACCTTTCCCTGGGCCAAAAAATTCTGACAGAAGGTCATTGTAGTTGGGTTTCATACCCAAAAAAAATTCTGCATAAAACATTTGTGCAAAATAAACAAGAACCTCATCATTCCATGGAAGCCTTCCATAGGCCGCAAGGTGCCTATCATACAAATAACGAGCTATGTCTGGGTGCTTGAAATACTGCACCTTCAACATTTTTCTTTTTGGCCCTTCCTTGTAATTAAACATTGACTTGGCCACTTATTTTGTAACTTTTTGTTTTACGTCCTCCCATTTATCTGGACCCATTACTGTTTCTTTTCTCTTTCTCATCATTTCTACAAATGTATCAGTCGTTGGCCCAAGATTTATGTACACATTTACAATTTCACCCAATGAATGTATAACTATTTCAAGGCTTTGTCGACTCTCAGCAGGTAGAGACAAAGCTATGAGATCTCTTTGCAATTTTGCATGAAGTCTTTCACACCTTTGTAAGGTGCATTGCGCCATGTTGGTTTCCCATGGTATACCAATAATCTTGGCCGAATAAGTTGTGCTGGGTTGACAACCTTCTTCTTGAATGTAGCTGGATGCCCTGCATCTATTTTGACCACTAGTTGGAACATTTTCGGCCTCTGCATCAATATATATATAATTTCGTCTATTAGAAAAAACACATGTAAAAAAATTTCTACAAATTTAATGAAAAAATATTGAAATTGATGGCAACCTTGACGTTGTTGGTTAGCATCTTCTCCAACATGAGCCTGCTGAGAACCAGACCCAGAATGACCCTGCTGAAAACTAGACCCAAAATGACCCTGCTGAGAACCAGCAGCCGTTGATTGGCCTTCGGGGGAATAAATATCACCCCCTTCACGCAACCTGCTACCACTCATTGATGGCCCTCTAAGTGGATTTGAACCACCACCAACCTCTCGAGATGAGGAAGAAGCTTCATAAACAAATACGAATTTATAGTCAATTGAAAAATACATTCATTTGTACATATAAATACATATACATATTCATTGATTAAATTGCGTGAACCATACCACGACTGGTTGAACCATGGGCACGCTCCATGGATGGAGTAGAAACCCTTCTCCTCTTACCTCCTAAAAAAAAAAAAATGAAACTTATTAACAACTAATTTAACTCACAAAGTTAATAAAAAATCAATTCCATATGTACACACATGTATGGAGATTTAAGATTATATTTAAATACCGTGAACATCCCCCGATCCCTGAACCTCCATATGAGATTCGGCTGATCTTCGTCATTCATCCTCCATGATATATATATCTATTGGTCGACATTTACACAAAATAGATTTCAGAAAATCAATTTGTAAATTAGTGTACACAAATTATGTAGAACACAACTTTCAAAGCAATAATTGATGTGTGAAACTCAATTTAATCGAAAAGAAATTATAAAAATGATAAGTTCACCAAATTGCGCTTTACATGGTGGGAGCACACTTAGTATAAAATTTACCACTTATACACTTTAGTTTGTGGGATAAATGACACATGTACATAGTTTACCTTAAAGTTGTTGTGTTTTATGGATATTAAAATGAATAACTTCTATTTAGATCCATTCCAGAGATTGACTGTAGGGGCATTTACTAGATATGTCACCTTTCATAAAAGATGAGATCCAAAGGCTACCTGGCTCTTTACAGACTCTGCCTATAGAACTTGTAGAAGTAAACACTAGAGGAATTAACAATATCAAAGAACGTTTTCATTCTCAGACATGGGAATGTGTCTCTTTCCCTACGCAGAAAAATAGTTCAAGGTAGATAATATTCATAGACATGTCATCAAGCAAGTCAATGTGATCATCCCCAACTTTCTTTCCATGAAATTAGGCTTGGAATCCTCTACAACCTGGTGGATGGAGTTGAATGGGAACTAAGTCAAGGCCTTTACAAAATACATTCTAGTGAATAACACTTACTAGGTTATGCCAACAAATAAAGTGGGAGAAATGTTTTCTCCTCGAGGTTATCCAATTGGGTGTGTAATACCAACTTCACCCATTTCCTAACAGGTTTCTCTCTTAGGTTACAAAGTGTCTTCACCATTAGTTATATATTTTTCAATTTCCCGTGGATTCCTTGAATTTTTCTCCTACCATCTCCCTCTCTCACTCCCCAAATTATTGTCATCAAACATGCCCCATTGAGGATCTGGAGCAATGTTTGCACCATACTTAGAACTATCATTGATGCTAATTGAAATTGGAGAGTCATGTATACTAGATTTCTTGCTTAAGTGGCTCTTACTTGGACAATATCCTGAGATGAGTTTGACATGATGGTCATATGAGGCTGGAAGCTACTTGGTGTAATTTTCCTTAAATCCTCAAAAAAATAGAGAAAAAATGTCATTTTCGATCATTTTTTATTAGCTTCTGCATATAGCAGATGTTATCACAATTGTAACACAATCATGTTCCATGAGCATGAATTATGAATGTTGCAAGCCAAATTGCAAGGAAATTTGCATTCATTTTAGGCAAAAGAAGGCTATGACATTAAGGTCCATGCTAGAACTTGATGAGAGGATATGATACCTTGAAGAGGCTACATCTTTTGGTGATGTCACTAATTGTTTTTTTCGATCATTTTTTATTAAATTTTCTACATACAGCAGATGTTATCACAATTGCAACACAATTATGTTCCATGAGCATGAATTATGAATGTTGCAAGCCAAATTGCAAGGAAATTTGCATTAATTTTAGGAAAAAGAAGGCTATGACATTAAGGTCCATGCTAGAACTTGATGAGAGGATATGATACCTTGAAGAGGCTACATCTTTTGGTGACGTCACTAATTGTTTCTCTATTATTGTGTTTGTTAAACTTTTTTATCCCAGAGGAGGGTGTTATCCAATGTGAATTTGAAACCCCCCTCACATTTTTCAATGAAGGTTCTATCTAAATGTTAGGGAGCTACACAAATTATAGAAATTCAATATGATGTGCCAAAAACTTTACAGACATCCCAAAAATAGAAACCACCTATTATATGTCAATTAAATCTACATGGAACCAGCAAGCAATATGGTAAAATATAGAATTACGAATCCCTTCAATTAGTAAAAAAAAAAATATGAAGAAAGCACCCAGAGGACTAGAAATAACAATATAGTAGAGAAAAAGAATAGTATCTCAGCAACTATAATTGCAAGTCATAAATTAATATCATATATTCCAATTTCAGCACTAAAAGCAAACTCAAAATAACATAAAAGCAGAGACAACATTGTTTTACATGTAAGTAAACATTGTTAATGGAAATATGCAATATGGATTGGCATAATCATGCCTTTATCAATGAAATTTCATCACATCATTGAAAAATTGTGCGCTAGAACAATATTTAAATAAGTTAAAAGAAAAAATTGACCTATATTGTACAGTTTATGGGACAGAAATCAATATGTAGAAATATTCACTTGGTTTTTATAATTGGATAGAGGAATGACTTAGAATGACCTTGTATGTCTTCTCGTTTCAGAGCTCAAATTTTTAGGAAGGATTTAAGCATCCACATTTCAAGAATCACTAGAAGAGGTTGATAAAGAATATAGGAAGACAAAAAACTAACCAGTGGTGTAATAAATGGATTTCTTGGGAGGTAGATTGGCATATGGAATTTTGGTAGCTAGAACTTTTCCAAATAAGTGAATGTATTTGAAAAACCAAACCTCTAGTTTATTTTGGTTTAGACAAGGTCTAGAATTTGAAAAGTGAATTCCCTCTTTCTTCCTCTTACATGTCCAATGATCGAAATCTGGATTGAGGGAAAAAAATTTCCAAAATAAAATTTTTGCATTTTATTTGTTGTATACATGAGTTTTTAAAAGCTAATTAACTCATAAATTTCTCACAAAATACACTTAAAGCTTGACACATAAACCCCTTCCCAATTGGCTAACTTTAGACGATCCTAAACACATTTTTATTTAACTGATGAGGGAGATAGCCCAACAAAACTATTTTGTCCATATTCAAATCAAGTTGGTATCAAAGTACAATTTAGCTCATTTTAGTCAAGGTTAGTTAGAAGAATTAGCTATTGGTTTTTGTCTTCAATTTCCTCTCAAAATTAATGTGTAAGTGCTTTTGAGAGACACACTAGAGGAATAAGGTCCAAATTTTTGATGAAAATGTGCTATGAAAGTAAAGGCTTAAAGGCAAACATGTACAAGGCATAGTTGAGCCAAATGTTGTTGAGGAAGGGCCTAATTATGTGGGTCTTGGTTATGGAAAACATGATGGAGAATGCTCCAAAGCCAAGGAGGCACATGAAGCTGTTCCAACAAGGAATTTCTTTTCGTGTTCATTACCTCAAGCTTGTGAAGTTTGTGTTCATGATGAATGGAAAAGTTTGACACCCACTTTGCAAGAAGATGTTAATAATCATGCAGCTAATGAGAATGTAAAAGAAGAGGATGTTGAAAGCTCTAGAGTCATTGAATTCATTACTAGTATTCAGAGGAGAGCCACTACCTCATCAAATTCACCTCCTCAAGAAGGCGACAAAGGTGAATGTTCAAGGTATAAATTTTCCTTTAATCAAATTGCTTTTGATTATGATAAACATGGTAAATATTCACATAAGATTTGGAAAAGAACTTTCATGTTCCTTTTGTGGTTTGAATAATCATAATGTTTATATATGTTGGAAGAAGATATCCATGCACATGAAACTTTCTAAATAAATGAGGCAAAAAGTCAAAGGCCCATTGGACAAGGAAAATGATGTTGAAAATAAGATGCAATTGTTTATTTCTCATTGCCATAAGAAAGGTCACCTTGTAGACAAGTGTTGGACTTTGTATCCAACAAGTCATCCACAACATTTGAAGAAGGTGGAAAGAGATAATGACAAGAATGGAAAAGAGGATTCCATAATCGATGAGGGTCAGGATGATTCACATGATGATGAAGTGCAGCTAAAAGAAGCGCCATTGAAATGGTTTGCTAACGGATGGTTAGATTTCTTATCCAATTAAGGCCTTGCATGTATTTTGATGTTTCATGAATTTATTTGCAAATTCAAAGTATGGAGCATGTTGCATGAAGCAAGATGTTGAAAGTAGAGTTATGTTGACACACTTAAATGCAACAAATATGGAAATTTGTACATGAGCTATTATTTGAATTGAGAGTCAGTTGTTTGAAGAGGCATGTTTTTTCGACTTGTGTTTGGTTGATGGTTTTGTACACCAATATGTAAGAGTACATGGAGATATTCACATCATGTGAATTTTTTTTCTTTGAAGGAGAAAAATGATATGTCAGCGAGCTATGTTTCTTGCATGATGTGTTTTTTAGTTTGATGGTTTTGTTTGTGACAAGACGTCACAAGATTTTGGGAAGGTCCACTCTTGAGCGAGAGCCTCATGATTAGAACCTAATCATGAGAATCAAATGGGAGTGCATCCTTATTTTGAAAACAAATAGGATTCTAAGCTACCTAGGACTCAAACCATTATTTTTAAATTTGAAATATCATGGTGTGTTGTTTCAATGCCTAAATCCACAACCCTAACATAAATTGTTTTATTATTTTTTTGCAGGATTTAGTTGGTTATATTAAAAGTCAGTTGAATTTAAAATTCTTGGCTTAGTGGCATGAACCAAACATATTGTGTATTAAATGAGGAATTTCACTCTCCCAATCATTTCTAAATCACCCATATCACCAACAAAACATGTTTTAAAAGAACATACTTTGGTATGGGAAATACCTTAGGTCCTTTGACTGTGCACATGTGGTGTGAAAAATTGAAATTGAAAATTTGAAAAAAAGTGAAATTATGAATGAAACCACGAAAACAAAAAACCCAAAAGTGGTAAATGATTTAAATAGACCTAATTAATTATTTACCAACATAAATTCTTCAACTTTTATCAACTGAATGATAAGTAAAAAAGTATCCCTCCTAACTTTTAAGTTAATTCTATCTCATAAAAAGTATCCCTCCTAACTTAACAAATACTATCTCTTCTCCTAAGGTTCACGACCTCCCTTCCTTAGCACACAAGACATGAATACAATTAATATTTCAATATGTTAATTCCTATCGAAACAAATGAAAAGTTGTACATAGAAGGTTTCAAATAGAATCCATAAACAAATTATTTTTCAAAACATATTAAACTTTCAAAGTATTAACAAGGAATGTACAAGGGTGTTCAATGAATTAATGCTATTTATTTAAATTCCATGATGTATATCTTACTCATAATTTTAACAAACTATTAAATAATGATCTAGATTGGATAATTATATTATTTGTCATATATTTTGATGCTTATAGAGTGAAAAAACTGAAAGAATCAACTTGTAATTTCATTTTAATGGTGGGTGGAGAATTTGGGTCTAAAACCTTTTGGAGTCATTTTGAGGTATTAAATGACATTTCTGGGGGTCAAACGATTATCCCTTGTGCCGAAATCTTGACCATTATTCTACACTTAAAGACATATCCAATGGTGCAAGAAAAACATCAAATGAAGTTCATTCAACATTTATGCCTTTAGTAAGTTGACCTATCATGTTGACCACCATGGTACGCAAGGAAAATTTTAGGGGCGAATTTTAGCCCAAAGGCGAATTTTAAGGGATTTAAAATTTTAATAGGGCGAATTTTTTATATAAAACCCATTTTCTATAGTTTAATAAAATTAGTCCAATAATTATTTTAAAAATAATTAATTATTAAATATTAGCCGACCCAAAAAAAACGCATAAAAATGAAAAAAATGATATTCGACCCCGATTTTCTTTGTTGGAGCAGATTTCGCCTGGATTTACAGGGTCGGAGGGAGGGTTTAGAGTGTTTCGCCCTATTTTTTTCATTGCGCATGAGTGGCTGAGTGGTTGGATTCACTAAGGGATAGGCGCCTGGGCTCAGATGTGGTGGATCTGGTGAGTTGCACGCATTGACGACAACTGGTTCCACAGTACCTGGTGAAAAGGGGCGAGACAATTCAAAATGCCGTGAAAACAAGAGTTGAATTGGGTGCCCCTCTTATTGGAAGACAGGGAGGACTGTTAAAAGATGCGGTTCCTGTGAATAATGTGGGTACAACAATGCGAGGAGTGCCACAGAAATTCAATGGTATTGGAGCTTCTAAAGTTGTGCCAAGGTTGCTGCTTCTGATGATGCCAACACCATGAAAATGATAAAAAATAATGTGGGTAATGCTGAAAAACCACAAAAACCGGATGATGACTTGGTCATAACCTCAACAGAACGCCTAGGGCCTGATCCGAGTGTTCTTCCAAAGGAAAGATCGGGGATATTAAGGTCCTTTTCCTCAGGAATCAGTGTGCCAGAGACCGTGGAAGATAATATGTCAATGTTGCCACCAGCATTTGGGTCTCCTTTACTTAAAATAGACTCACTTCCTTGTAGATGTAGGAATCTTAACTAGCTCTGTGGTTTTGATTTACTTCTCTTCATGTTGAAGTTTGCATATTGCTTTTAGTTGCTCAAACTACGCTCATGAAGGGGTTTGCAATTTTTCTCTGCAGATTCCTCTCAAATTCTTGCAGTTAAGGCAACCTTGCATTTGTCTGCAGTACCCACAACTGTAATATGCCATGAAGAAGAGCTCAAAAAAGTCTTAGAGTTCTGTAAGATGTGTATAGAAAAAAAGAAAGTTGGAAGCATGTATGTATGTGGATGTCCTGGAACTGGGAAGTCTTTTCTTTTGGAGAAAGTCAATTTTTTGTCTATTGAATGGGCTAAAGAGGTAGGTGAATAGTCCTTTGGTATATTTATTTTCTAATTAGATTTCTATTTTCTGGTTTCGAAGATTCCACTGAGGCATATAGTGGACTTATTCGTGTCATCTGATAAATAAATTTCTATATCTTGAACCTTTGTTCTACGTTACAAAGGTGAGGATATCTGTTTCATTAGTGGGAAATGTTATCAGTCAGGGATGAAAACTGAGTTTCTTATGATTTGATTTCAAAAGTTGACTCTACATGTGATCAGGTTGGGATGCCACCCCCCACTTCAGTGGTTGTTAACTGCACTTCTTTAACAAACACTTCAAACATATTCAGCAGGGTAAGTACAAGACAAAATCAAGGGATTGCTCCAATGAATGACAGCCCCAACTTTAGCATTTTACATTCATAATAGACTTAAGAAATACACAATGAAGGATAGTTGAATTACACTGATGAGAACATGTAGGATTGATATGCTATATTAATTGATATTCTGCTTCTATAACAGATATTGGAGCAATGCCAAGGAAATAAAAAATGCTCGGTAAATAGCTCTCCATTTCAGGAGTTGAAAAGCTTTATGTGTGAGAAGAAATAGTCATCTGCCAAAAAGATGATGTAAGAATTATATATTAGTAGCATTTTTTTGTAAATTAACTCCTCCCTATGTGTTTTCTTGTTAAATTTTGATGTGCAAGATAAGTATTTCTATTAAGCCTTCGACAATCAAATATGCAATGTTAAAGCCAAACACTTTATAAGTCCTCATTGATGTATTTCTGTTTTTGGTAAATTTGCTTATAGTATGTAAACAAGTCAACTTCATCGTGATCTCTTAGTGCATGCAAACAAGTCAACTTCATTGGTGTTCTAGTTCTACTCTGCTATCTTTTGAAAAGGTTTCTGATTATCGATGAGATGGATTATTTGATTTCAAAAGATCAAGTTGTGCTTTATGATCTCTTTAGGCTTCCAAAATTCCCAAATTCACACTGTATGCTGATAGGTAAGCTGAAGAGTAGTGGATAAGCTAGACATCTTTTTCTTGTTTACTACTCACGGACATCATGAATTATATTTTTATTGAATGGTTTGTAAGAGAAACTCCCTGATGGATCTGTTTTTGCAGGCATTTCAAATGCAATAGACTTCACTGATCGGTTTCTTCCCAAATTACAGTCCTTAAATTGTATGAACTATTGCCCTTTGCATCATTTTATGATCAGTGTAATATGCACACATTTTTTCCAATTTCTACTTCTAAATGCAAAAATCAAGTACCTAGATAAATTCTTTACAATTCTCAAAGGATTATGAAAAACACTTGAACTATTAGATGTCATGTTATGTGCTGACATTTGCCTTAAATATTCTGTTTTTGTTTAGCTGCTATCATAGAATATTTAATGAAAATCACATGTCATTTTAAACCATAACCATTTGTATATTGAAATATTTGCATGGGAAACATATGGAGATAGAAGGTGGGGTGGTGAGGGTTTTTGGCAAGTGCCTCTGCATCCACACAGTAAAAGCGATGTGGAATGTGGAGTACTCTACTGACTTGTTTTTTCTGAAAAATGAAAATAATCCTCTCCTTTAAGTTTTATAATCATGCTTGAAACGAGAATCACCTTGTCGTAATTGTAACCCATTAGAAGATGTGTTTATCTGATAATAGTGATTGTGGCATTTATACACTTCTAGCCAGGTTGTTTGGTATGGTTAGACGAAATATCTTTATTTTTCCTAAGGTGGCATTAATTTCTATTCTGAAATAAAAATTGTTTATGATGGGTTTGGAACTTTGTTTCTGTTAGCCTAAAAGCCTTGGTTATTCCACACTAGATCGTGGTCACCAAATTGTTAGAATGTCGGACTGTAATATGCATGGATGTGCACCTTGAATTTCATCATCTCAAAATATAAAATTCCAGTGTTTTACACGATTTAACATTTTGGTTTGAAATCAGAACTGATGGTATGACCCTCCTGCTAATCTATTTTACTATGATAGTTTCAAGTGTTGAACAATCAATTAGAGAAGTTGCAAATCTGTCATCTTTTAAATGGTGCTAGGGCCAACAAGGTCTATCATCTTCAAAAACCATAAATGGATATGGGCCGACATATTGCATTAATGTGACTTTGAATCTTGGATATATATGTAGTTAATGGATTTTGGTTGTAAGCCATGGTAAGAGTAATTTTTTCTTATTTTCTTTTTTTATATAATTTTATTTTATTTCATTTTTATCAGTTGTAGGATGTCAAGATATCTAATTTTGATATCAAACATCCTTTTTTATTATTTTGAAAATGCACCTTATATTACTCAAAATGACACCAGAATTACACCAGAGACATTAGAGTTACAATTGAGAGACATTAGAATTACATGAAGAACCCTATGCCCTAAGGGGTAAGGAGTATACATCCTTTTGAAGCGCATCAATTTTTGCATTGACACGGAGTGCCAGTTTAGTTTAAAATGCTCTGAAATCCCTCAATTGTATGCAGGACTTGTTTCTTTGAAGAGTTATTATGTATTTCCTCTTCCAAAACAAAGCACTAGCAAACATTCACATCATATGTTGGAGCTCTTTGCGAAAATCCTGGGTCATCCAAGTGTTGCCTAGAAGGGGTCGTCTCCAAGCTAGGTAGTTGTGAACAAGTACTGTATTCTGCTTGAAACTATCCCCGGAACGTTCTGGAAATTGGACACTTTCAAAAACATACCCTACTGTTTCGATTAAGGGTGGGATCATAGGAGTTGGAAATTACTAGACTTGGTATAGCAAATGATAAAAAATGCGCAATAGGCACGTGTCAGTGTTGAATTTATACAAAGAGAATGAAAATATGTAGTTTCTTTAATTCTAGTAGTTGGTTAGTTTTGATATTGACTTTTTTTAAGATGCTCCCTTAATACTGCAGTGTCAAGTCTCTTCCACCTATTTAGAGGTGGGATGCTGCATACATGGTACAATCACCTGGTTCGACTAAATGGTCCTTAGGGTAGATCAATGGTCCCTTTGCAGGTGGTGCATTGGCCACTTCTTTTGAGGATTTAACCTTGGTGTGGTCCACAGCAGTGCTTTCTTTCACTGACCTGGGTTTCCTTTCATGGTTGATATTGGAATTTTTGGTCATGAACTATTTGATGATAGAGTTGATTAGTTTGGTCATTGGTGATGAATCCCGTCAGTTGTACCTTGTGAGGTTATGTGAGTGTCAAGGATCTCATGCCTCTTGATTGGTCTAGCTGTATGATAAACAAGACACTGTTATTGCCTAAATTAATTGAAGGCTTTTCCATTTGAATTCTGGGGTGTTGGCTTTTATTTGTTTACAGTAGATAGATTTCATACCATCCTTACATCAAAAATTTCTTTTTGGCAGGTAAACTTCTGGTTATGACATTTCGTGCCTATTCAAAAGATTAGATACTGAAGATACTCCAGCAGAGGCTAATGGAAATTCATTATTGTTTGATTGAAGATGCCCTTTTGTAGTTGACTGAAAATATTCTTGTATACATCTTTATGGGCATAGTATGAAAAATGCAGCCAAAAATGCTGGACATTCATTTATATTTCTCATTCCTAAGGGAATTGTCTATAAGTTTTACGATTACAGTGATTTGACCTTTTCTTAGCTTACATATGTTGAAATTTCACTTGGTTTTAGGGTCTCCCATGTCAAATATTTCAACCGGAGGCATTGCCAATTGGAGCTTTGTGCAAGCGTAAGTTACTACCTGTCCAGTTAAAATTTTATTCAAGAGATTCAAGTGCTCTACTTTTGATTTGCAAATTTATGTCTTTTATCTTTTTAACATGAACAAGGATATTTACATTAACAATACATGAAAATACAAAAATGCCCCAGTCATACATTTAAGTGCAGGAGATTCTTGATTTGTAATACATTTTTCCAAAGACATGCTGATAGCTTGATATATTCAGCCTGATATAGAGGAAAGTTAAACCTTCTGTTTCATTATAGTATATGCAAAGGTTCAAAAATGTACTAAAAGATGGGTAAAGCATTTAAGTTTAGAGATGAACTGCCTTTTAAAAAATTGGAAGAAGAGTTTGCATACTCGTTGTCTTCATCCAGTCCTTTTCGGTTGTCTGACCAATACTGTAGTATGCATTTTTTCCATATATGTTGGAACCCCTTTGGCTCCCTTTGGATTCTTTAAAGATTTCAATTATAGCCCAGATTTTGTCCACCCACTCCAGCTGTGTCACATTTTCCCTGCCACTTGCCTCATCCTTTTGTTGATGGAGGTGACCTTCTGAATCTATTCTAGAGATTAGGGGCAGCATGAGGAAAGTGCTCCCTTGAAAAACAATAAGGTTGTTCAGTGGCTCTGACATAACAACCAGTCAGGAAGAGGAAGCTTGCCTTCAGGCAGTTAATGTAATTATGACAATTACTTGCCAATTCTCTCTCCCAGGCTCTAGCTACTACATTATTTCCCAGTTTTCCGCACCTAGTTGTTAACATTATATGTTATATGGAAAATCTAATTGGACTAAGTACCTTCATAGTTGATTTGATAATGCTTTCCAAATTAATCTTACAGGATAGAAGTCCCCTATACTTTGTAAATTAGACTTTAGTTATATCTGGTAAGTTGGAGGATCCTGTTCATGTTTTTTTGGACAATGGTTTCTTCTTGCAGCATAGTAGTGAGCATCCACCTCTATCAAAAAGTGACACTATTTACTTTGTTGGGAGTCTGACCAACCTCATGTAAACAGCTATGACAGTTAAGCTGGTCTCCTTGAGGGAGTATACAACAGGCCACTTTTTGTGGGATTTAAACCCTGGCAGTGGCTTTAACAACGCCCATTTTCACTAACCTTGCCTGCCTCTTGTGGCTGGTTCCTATAATGTTATTGTCTACTCCTTCCAACTATTGTTTATGAATGTCAGAAACCAGCAATCTGGCAAGCATGTCTTCTATAGTTCTGATTCTATGATCTCATGAAATTGACATCTTTCATGAAAGTGCCCTTTCATTGTTGTGATCTACACCGCCAGTTCTGATCCAAAAGTTGTTAATTCTCCCAACAATTTATTATTTGCCTTTGTGAAATGCTTCTTGATTCCAATTTTTCCATAAGAAGGAGATGCCTATCAGTTTGATTAGATTCCACTCTTTACCTATTTATCCCTAGAAAGGACCCTTTTCTAATGAGGGGCAACAAAAAGTACTGTGCTCAACAACAATCCTGGTCCTTAAAACTTTGGTAACCTTGCAGTTCCACATACCATAATTAACCATTTCTGACTTGTGACAAACCATGTAATATGCATTTGTAAAGCCAGTATGATGTAGCTGATCCACAAATGCTAAAGTGTTATGAAGAACCATCCATCCAGGTACACTTCAGAGTTAAAAGAAGAATGGGACTTCTAGATACCTTGAATTGTTATTTGGGCATACACTCGGATACAGGGCCCATAAGTTGCTTATCTTTATTCTCGGACATTAAGATAATTATTTGCTTGCAAGTTTCTTGTAGTCTTCGTGGACCTGTAGGACAACACTCAACATGGCTTTCTTTTGTCGTTTTCTATCCTAAATTTCCATAGAACTGAAGGATTTTAGCTTCTAAATTTTGGTTCTACATTTTATATAAGTCAGCTGCTTTTACTTGCTTGCATGTTGTTGAATGGTAATGGAGTAAATATATGATGGATATATTTTGAACTAGAAAAAGTTGCAGCCGAACTGGACAATGGTGTAAAACACACACACACACACACACATATTAGAAGCAAGAAATAAATATGGTGAGCATTCTTCTTGTTTTTTTCTTCCACGATGATGGATATATTTTGAACTAGAAAAAGCTACAGCCAAACTGGACAATGGTATAATACACACACATATATATTAGTGTTTTTCTGCAGCCTGAGACAGTCTCGTATCCAAAATTCCCTATTCTTGCCCACCCTATTCTATTCTCTGTCGGCTTCGAAGGAATATTTCCTTGCAAACTGAAACAATGACAAAATACTATTGATATACAAAACAGATTAGAAATGATCTAAGGTTTTAGTCCCACTTGAGTCCCCATTGTTGCTTTTGTTGAGTGCATTTACATGTCAAATTGTTCCACAGGGTTGATTTCACTTGTAGGATCCTCCACTTTTGGTTTTGGAGTGTTAGATGCACAAATCCTCATCCCTGGCCATGGGAAAGTTGCAAAATGAGGAGTCCTCAACAATTTAGAAGTTGACGGGGTAGGAGATGAAACCATCTCCTATGGGAGGTAGAGGTGACTCGAGATTCTACTAACTAGGGATTTCAGAGAACCAATCTGAAACTCTAGCTTCAATCTGCATGAAGTTGGTGATCTCCTTCATTTCCTTAAGGTTCTGTAGTCAGGGTGTATTTTTCATTGCACATGGACCTTTGCCCTATTTTTGGCTTCTAATGTACTGTCACAATCCTCTTGCTATTGATTGCAGTAAATGGTGAAATTCATCACACATCATTGGGTTTGAACAACCTCAAGCTCACAACACTTAACCCCTTGTGGAACCTCTCAAAATTCATACAAGTTGCATCATTTATGCCTACAATGATAGTGGCCCATTTTTACTGAAGAGAAAGACAAGTTCCAGACTGGGTTACCCCTCACCTTAGCACTGCAAAGAGTTGCCTTGGGATTTAACAAAATTCCACCACATTATTCTTAGAGCAGAATACCCTTGCTTGCTACTAGTGTTAGAATGCTGTGCAGGTCGAGAATAGGGGTGAAATCAATGGCATTGAGTCCTTCCAGAATTGACATAAAAATAAACCCACATACATTTTCCAATTCAACCATTGTATTGAACATAAGCTCACATGTCGATGAGAGAGTAGTATGGACTCTGGAGTAATGGGTGTTGGTGGAGACTTAACTCCCCATCTCTTGGAGCTTGCATGAGAGGGCACTTGTTGTTGTATGAACCCTATATATTTTGTAGCATGCCAGTTAGTGGAAACTGTTACTGCACAAGGCAAGTTGTTTATAAAGTTAACCTGCAGGATACTTTGACTGGAATAATTTCCTTTTGTAGGTCCTTAGCAGTCCCTCAGCTACTCTCTACAGTTGCATCATGGCTATCCATGTGCAAATTGTGCTTCAGGAAGCTACAATAATATCACATTGTTGTATGAGCCCTGTATATTTTGCAGCATGCCAGTTAGTGAAAACTATTACTGCACAAGGCAAGCTGTTTAGAAAGTCAACCTGCAGGGTGCTTTCACTAGAATACTTTCCTTTTGTAGGTCCTTAGTAGTCCCTCAGCTACTCTCTACAGTTTCATCATGGAAATCCATGAGCAAATTGTGCTTCTGGAAGCTACAATAAGATCACATTGTTGTATGAGCCCTGTATATTTTGTAGCATGCCAGTTAGTGAAAACTGTGACTGCACAAGGCAAGCTGTTTAGAAAGTCAACCTGCAGGGTACTTCGACTAGAATACTTTCCTTTTGTTGGCCCTTAGCAGTCACCTCAGCTGCTCTCTACAGCTGTAGAAGACAGAGCTCAATCCCTACCTACAAATTCTTTTTGCAAGTAGCCCTTGGAATATTTGTATTTCTGCACTTGTACAACATGATAAATTTGTCACCATCAATGATATGTTCATGTTGTTTCATCTAGATTACTATGGAATGGGCTCTTCAGAGTTTTCCTGTAATAATGGAAACTGATAATATTATATGAAATGCTTGAAACTGTTTTGTAGGTAAGAATTGATCATATGGCCAGAGCATTGGCAAAAACATTCTTATTCTATGTAGTTGGCATTGCCCATTCTCTTTACTAAAAAAATATTTCCATCTATAATGTGTGTTTCTTTCATTGGGAGGCTTCATGATTTTAGTTGCTAGATATTTACATCTTGGTTTTGGCAGCTTTCCTAGTGTGATGCCTTGGAGTATGAGGTTTCTGCTTATTCTCGCTACAAAGGACGTTCTGTTTTCCTGGCTGATATACCCTTAATGATACTATAGATAACATACTTAGCCATGATTTTGATTGGTTGTGATTTGATCCCTGACGACCTTTTTTCAATGACTACGTTCGAGTAATACTATTCTATGATCAACACAACACAGTATGAACTACTTAAAAAATACTTCCCTAAGATATAAAGGACATATTGCTACTATTGAGTAAGGGATGTTTTGGCTGAGTGGGATGAAAAAATTTGAACTATGGTCATAATATTTTCAGTAATTTGTTGTATGCAGAACCATCTGCACCATAAAATCTAAATGTTGTTTTCGATCTACTGATTTGATCGGATACTCCTTTAAAAAACTATGACTTATGACATTTACTTATAGATGGGTTTCAATGTTCGAGTTCATATGTATATGGCTGGAATTTCTCTCATCAGGATTGGTATTGGGAAGAGAAGGGTTTTTCAATGCATTATATATGTCGATACACAGTTGAGTATAGGGATATCATAGTAAAATGTGTTTGGATGTTTTTGTTAACAATCTATGTTGAGTATGTCAAGCAGTGAGCTTGTTTTAACAGAGGACCATGAGTTAATAAAAGGACTGAATTGTGCATATACAAGGATATTTATGCTACTTGAAACTACCATAGACTCTATTGCTACATGTTTTTTTTCAGAAATTATATAAGAGTAAAGGTGTTGGGGCTTCTTTTCTAACTTGTGCTTCATGGTGAAATTATTTTTGACAATATATGTTGCAAGGTTCTAAATTACTTGACTTACATGAAAACCATTAAAACCTTTGGATTGAATGAAGAAGAGAATTGAGATCTGAATACTGAGAAAGATTGTTGTTTTTCTCTTCTTGGGAAATCAAGAGTAACCACATAAGTTTTAATGGATCCCCCAGGGAAATTGTCACAGATCTTGAGTTGGGTTCCCATATTTGACAAAAAAAACAGAGGACCATACTTAGTATGATGATTGGTGGTTTTCAGCATTTAGCTTTATACATTTGGCGCAAAGATGAAATTGGTCCATAGGTTTTTCAGAAGCAGGAGATGGATCTATCATTGAACTAAAAAAATGTTAATTTTGAGTCTATTATAGTTACATTGTTGAGCTATAAAGTCCTTAGATTTTGCAGTTGGGTGTTAATAATCATGAAGAGAAACAATTCATGTCAATGGATCAGCACTTCTTTAGGAAGAGCTGGAAGGATATTAGAGGATATGGTGGAATGCATGATTTGGGTTATCTTGCTACTTGATTGGATTCTGAACCTTCTTCACCACCTGTGTCATAACAAGTCAATGGATATGTAGATAAAGAACTGTACAGGGAGTTAAATGAGATGGTTTCTCTAGTGTATTCCTTCATTTTATGTTTGTGATCAATCTTATCCATTTTTCCATATGACCCAAGTCTTAAGTTTTCATAATGAGTGGACATCAATGGGCTTTGGACTTGTGTTTTTAGTTGATATTCATGCAATTTTGATAAAATAGTAGCCCCAAATCCTTGGGTTGCTGAAAACCATCATTTTGCCTTTCCCAATCACAAACGTAAATGTTGTGGAAAGAAATATAAAATTTATAAGATTATTTTATTTCATGTAGTTAATGTCATCTTTACTAAAAAATATTTCATCTATAATGTGTGTTGCTTTCATTGGGAGGCTTCATGATTTTAGTTGCTAGATATTTTACATTTTGGGTTTGAAGTGTATTTTATGTATTTTCTAGTGATGCCTTGAGCAGAGGCCGCTTATTTTCTCTCACAGTTGACGCTGAGTGCCTTTTATCGATCTACCCTTAATGATAATTGATCTACCCTTAATGATACTATAGATAACATATCATTGTATGATTTGATTGGTTGTGATTTGGATCCCCAAGACCCTTTTTCAATGACTCATGTTCGACAATACTATTCTATGATCAATCACTAAATATTGCAAGAGTAACTACTAAAAATATTTCCCTAAGATATAAAGGACATATTGCTACTATTGAGTAAGGGATGTTTTGGCTGAGTGGGATGAAACAATTTGAACTATGGTCATAATATTTTCACTAATTTGTTGTATGCAGAACCATCTGCACCATAAAATCTAAATGTTGTTTTCGATCTACTGATTTGATCGGATACTCCTTTAAAAAACTATGACTTATAGATTGTTACTTATATATGGGTTTGTTGCTCTGGGAGCTTCATATGTATATGGTTGGAATTTCTCATCAGATTGGTATTGGGAGAGAAGGGTTTTTTAATGCATTATATATGTCGATACACAGTTGAGTATAGGGGTATCATAGTAAAATGTGTTTGGATGTTTTTGTTAACAATCTATATTGAGTATGTCAAGCAGTGAGCTTGTTTTAACAGAAGACCATGAGTCAATAAAAGGACTGAATTGTGCATATACAAGGATATTTATGCTACTTGAAAGTACCATAGACTCTATTGCTACATGTTTTTTTTTTCAGAAATTATGTAAGAGTAAAGGTTTTGGGGCTTCTTTTCTAACTTGTGCTTCATGGTGAAATTATTTTTGACAATATATGTTGCAAGGTTCTAAATTACTTGATCCCATATGAAAACCATTAAACCTTTTGGATTGAAATCGGACAAGAGAATCGAGATTTGAATACTGAGAAAGATTGTTGTTTTTCTCTGCTTGGGAAATCAAGAGTAACCACATAAGTTTTAATGGATCCCCCAGGAAAAATTGTCACAGATCTTGAGTTGGGTTCCCATATTTGACAGAAAAAACAGAGGACCATACTTAGTATGATGATTGGTGGTTTTCAGCATTTGGCTGTATACATTTGGCCCAAAGATGAAATTGGTCCATAGGTTTTTCAAAAGCATGAGATGGATCTATCATTGAACTCAAAAAATGTTAATTTTGAGTCTAGTATAGCTACATTGTTGAGCTATAAAGTCCTTAGATTTTGAAGTTGGGTGTTAATAATCATGAAGAGCAACAATTCATGTCAATGGATCAGCAGTTCTTCAGGAAGAGCTGGAAGGATATTAGAGGATATGGTGGCATGCATGATTTGGGTTATCTTGCTACTTGATTGGATTCTGGACCTTCTTCACCACCTGTGTCATAAAAAGTCAATGGATATGTAGATAAAGAACTTTACAGGGACTTAAATGAGATGGTTTCTCTGGTGTATTCCTTCATTTTATGTTTGTGATCAATCTTATCCATTTTTCCATATGACCCAAGTCTTAAGTTTTCATAATGAGTGGACATCAATGGGCTTTGGACTTGTGTTTGTAGTTGATATTCATGCAATTTTGATAAAATAGTAGCCCCAAATCCTTAAATGGTTGAAACCATCATTTTGTTTTCCTGAATCACAAACAGAAATGTTGCATAAGAATACAAATGAAAAAGATTATTCTTATTCTATGTAGTTGGCATTGCCCATTCTCTTTACTAAAAAAATATTTCCATCTATAATGTGTGTTGCTTTCATTGGGAGGCTTCATGATTTTAGTTGCTAGATATTTACATCTTGGTTTTGGCAGTTTTCTAGTGTGATGCCTTGGAGTATGAGGCTTCTGCTTATTTTCTCTGCTACAGTGACGCTGAGTGCCTTTTATTGATCTACCCGTAATGATACTATAGATAACATATCATTGTATGATTTGATTGGTTGTGATTTGGATCCCCAAGACCCTTTTTCAATGACTCATGTTCGACAATACTATTCTATGATCAGTAACTAAATATTGCAAGAGTAACTACTAAAAAGATTTCCCTAAGATATAAAGGACATATTGCTACTATTGAGTAAGGGATGTTTTGGCTGAGTGGGATGAAACAATTTGAACTATGGTCATAATATTTTCACTAATTTGTTGTATGCAGAACCATCTACACCATAAAATCTAAATGTTGTTTTTTATCTACTGATTTGATCGGATACTCCTTTAAAAAACTATGACTTATGACATTTACTTATAGATGGGTTTCAATGTTCGAGTTCATATGTATATGGTTGGAATTTCTCTCATCAGGATTGGTATTGGAAGAGAAGGGTTTTTTAATGCATTATATATGTCGATACACAGTTGAGTATAGGGGTATCATAGTAAAATGTGTTTGGATGTTTTTGTTAACAATCTATATTGAGTATGTCAAGCAGTGAGCTTGTTTTAACAGAGGACCATGAGTCAATAAAAGGATTGAATTGTGCATATACAAGGATATTTATGCTACTTGAAACTACCATAGACTCTATTGCTACATGTTTTTTTTCAGAAATTATGTAAGAGTAAAGGTTTTGGGGCTTCTTTTCTAACTTGTGCTTCATGGTGAAATTATTTTTTACAATATATATTGCAAGGTTCTAAATTACTTGATCCCATATGAAAACCATTAAACCTTTTGGATTGAAATCTGACAAGAGAATCGAGATCTGAATACTAAGAAAGATTGTTGTTTTTCTCTGCTTGGGAAATCAAGAGTAACCACATAAGTTTTAATGGATCCCCCAGGGAAATTGTCACAGATCTTGAGTTGGGTTCCCATATTTGACAGAAAAAACAGAGGACCATACTTAGTATGATGATTGGTGTTTTTCAGCATTTGGCTGTATACATTTGGCCCAAAGATGAAATTGGTCCATAGGTTTTTCAGAAGCAGGAGATGGATCTATCATTGAACTCAAAAAATGTTAATTTTGAGTCTAGTATAGCTACATTGTTGAGCTATAAAGTCCTTAGATTTTTCAGTTGGGTGTTAATAATCATGAAGAGCAACAATTCATGTCAATGGATCAGCAGTTCTTCAGGAAGAGTTGGAAGGATATTAGAGGATATGGTGGCATGCATGATTTGGGTTATCTTGCTACTTGATTGGATTCTGGACCTTCTTCACCACCTGTGTCATAACAAGTCAATGGATATTTGAGGAAAGCTATTTTATTTCCTTTCACTTTGTGGCATGATTTCGACATCTTCACCTTTTAGAATATAGTAAAATATTTTTCTTATGATAGATTTTTCTTGGAAAAGAATTATTGAGAGTTAGGTGCAAATGCACAATGTTGTGTAGCATTAGTGTGATAAATATGGGATAGTGCAAAGCATAGTTTTGAAGATTATTATAAGTTGACTCGTACCTAATCAACTCAGTCAAGTTTATTGTTGGTTGAACGGCTAATTGTTGGTTCAATGGACAGAAGGTCTTGCAGGCACAAATACCAAAGGGAAAAATGGAGCCCATCATGGGGTACTCTTTGTAATTCTCCACCACTGCTACCTTTCCTAAAACTCCTCTCCAACCTCCATATCAGTGCTAGTAGTAGCATGACAAACAACACTACGCTTAGCAGAACTAGAAGAACGTGTTTTCCAAACTACACGAGAACTACTTCCCTCACGAGTCACCATGTGCCATGCTTGGTCTCGATGGTTCTCTTCCTTCTACTCCTAGTTCAATTACCATATCTTCATTGGAACCAACACTCTGAACTTCACTAGACAACAATTCACCATTTTGTAGTAGTGATTCGCCATTTGTACTGGTGATTCGCCATGATTTTACAGGATAATATAATCTCGTGAGAGATTCGCCAAAAAATTATATATACATATTATATTATTAATAAAATCGCCTTCCATTTTTCCTATGTATCATGGGGATTCGCCTATTTTATATATATATAAATTTAGGGGGGTTCTTAAAATTATCCCTGATGGTACGAGAGAATGTCATTTTAGCCCCATTACTCATGCATAGCAAGCTAGCTACATGTGGAATTTTAACAAGACTCTAAAAGGTCTAAAATCACAAACCTCGTTAATGGTTGACGAAGTCAAATCTTACACCTAGTTGGCTATCATGCTATGTTAAATACTTGGCCACTAGGAGGAATAAGAGTTCCATTTTGTGTTGTTGTATTTTGTTCCATAGTTGAAAATACAACTAGGAGTGTGAAGTTAGAGAGAAAAATGTATGAAGTTAAGTTTTTATAGCAACCTTACATGCCAAAAGTCTTAGCTAACTCTAGAGAGATTACCTCTTTCTTTGTAATTACATATTTTCCATACCAGAAAAGAGAGAGTAGAGCATGTTTACATTTTAGTGTTGTTTTTCTCCCATTAGGATTTCCCAGGGAAAAAGGAGTCTAGAGCATCATTACTTTTTAGGGTTGCTTGTCTCCCATAAGGATTTCCTAGGAAAATAATTGTGTTGATTGTCTAGAGGTATGTATGTGTGTGTTTCATTATGTTCTCTATTTCTTACGTTGTGTTTCATTATGTTTTATATTTCTTACATTTCTGCCCTCCTATTTTTCTTTCCAATCAAGGTTTATAAAGTAACATGAGAAGCAACATGAGACTTGGAACAATAATTTTCATTATCTATATGGAAGGCAAGAAGGATTATATCCCCTTAAGCTTAAGCTTATGTAGTTTGTCAATTTTTATCATATATATTTTTTGGTAAGGGTAAATGTTTTTTATCTATAGTAAGTCATGAACCCCAATTTTACCTTATGTAAAGCATGATTCTAGGATTACTACAATTTGTACTTGGTTTTTTATTGTGATGATGCCCTGTCTCAATCACTTGCCATCTCTCGATGGGTAGTTAAATCTTTATAACAATATTCAAGTAATATTTATCTATTTGTATTATGTGAAATGTAAAAAATGGTATACTATTTTTCATAAAATTGTGTTGAGTTTATCATATATTTCGATGAAAGTTGATTATATGAAATGTTTTCTTTAAAAGGATCTAACAACTTTGTTAAGGTATGAATTTGCAATTTTGTGTGGCTCTCTATCAACCTTCACTTCCTCATTCCTAGAAAAAATCTACTTGCTCATTCATATACCCACTTTGTATTCAAATGCATGAGTTTTGAACTCTCGGTAACTATGTTTTTCCACGCATGAAAATTATATGTCACATTTTATACTAGCTCTAAATATTATTTTGAAGTTTGGATTACTGTTATTCTTTTATATAATTTAACATTAGATATAAGTTTAAATTGAAAGCTACTTAGATGAAATATAGCTTAGATATGGCATGTGCAAATTATTATCTATTTATTGAACTAAAGGACATAATTATTACACATGTTTAATGTACATTCAAATGCTTCTTTGATTTATCTCCTATAGCTTAATGTAATGCTAGATATATAATTTAAGTTGAAGGCCCATGAGATAAATATGAATTCTATGTGACATTTGTATTGAATCATCTATTTGTTGTGTTATATGAACATAATTGATACACATATCTAATTTGCATTACTAATATGTCATGCTTCTTTAATTTATCTTTTATAGATGACCGGAGCATCCCTTTTTAATCTATCCCTTTTAACTTCGGATATGTGGGCAATACTCATCCGCATATTTTTCTATCATAAAGCAGTGAGTAAAATTGTATTCCATTTGTGTCAATGTTAAGGTTAAGCACATGGATTACATTTTTATATAAGATACATTGCCACGGTGTACATTTATATCTAAAGAGTCCAAAAGCTCATTCAAGACCATATGTTTTGTTGATGTAGGTTGATTGGTTATATTGCATTTCTTTTGCAGTTGTTGCTGTGGGCCTTACCATCTATTCGTCTAGTAATTGCTGAAACTAATCTTTCACCTTTTTATTTTAAATAAAAATAACTTTTCAAAGACATTTTAATATGTAAAATTAAGGAAAACCCTTTTTTGCCTATGTGAATATGATAATTTCTAACATGTGATTTTTATTTCTGCAGTAATGACAGAGAACACAATTGTGGTTGAAAATGGTCTAAATGAAACCATACCATACACACAGCTCAATGAAAAGAGAGAGCCTAATATAGCAGGCATAAAAATACTTTGCTACAAAATGATAAAACATGTGAGTGCAAAATTTAAAACATAAATCAAGATATCAAACACAATGATATTGTGATGGAGAGAATATTTCTGCAGCCAAAATGAACATGCAAACCAAAAACTGTAATAAAAAGCTTACAACATATCATTGCAAAATTTAAAAACATAAATAACCTAACACACAAGGATATCTCAAAACACCTAAATGCATATGTAGAACAAAACCTGTAATAGAATATTTTGCTACATACAACACTGCACATTTTTAAAACATAAACTAACTTAGCAGGCAATAATATTAAATTAGATAATTGTTTGTGCAGTTGAATTGATGTGCATAGAAAAACTGGGAATAGAAATATTTGATGCATACAACACACAAATGCAAAATCTTAAAAGATAAATCAATCTTGCAAACAGAAGGGTATTTAACTAGACAGAAATGTCCATATAGATTTAGTCAGAAACCCAGACCTGGAAACCTTTTTTCAGGCAGAAAAAAATGTTGATGTATATTAATCAGTTCATATGCGTATAGACATATTCTCAGCTATACAGCGATAAAAACGAGACATATCATCCAACAGTATATTGTACCTATATAAGAAAGAGAGGCAAATAATACATTGGGAAACATATTACGGGGGGTTTTAACCACATCCCATCATGATCAGAAAACCATACATCCCTGTAGAAAAAGTGGAAACGATAGAGATATAGCAAAATATGTTATACATCAGCAGATAAACATTAGGAAAGACATATGAATTTTCACGAAAATCTTCTTTCTCTGGTAGAAGCGGGAGCAGCCGCGACGGGAGTCTCGATTTCCTGTAGCCATGGCAGAACAGACAGAGAGCTTTTCTAAAGCAACCAAAATTATTTCTCAGTTCCAAGAAGTCTGGGAAGGGGAAACGACCTAGAAAAGGTGGCAACATGTTTTCGAAGAATGTTGGTCTTGGCTTCAAGACACCCAAGTAAGTTATTCAAGGGACCTACATCGACAAGAAGTGTCCATTCACTGGTATTGTTTCAATAAGAGGTCGTATATTAGCTGGAACATGTTACAGTGCTAAAATGACACGGACAATTATTGTCCGTAGGGATAATCTCCATTTTGTCAAGAAATATCAGAGGTATGAAAAGAGACATTTGAACATACCAGCCCATATTTCACCCTGTTTCCGTGTCAAGGAAGGGGATCATGTTATCAATGGACAATGCAGGCCCTTGTCCAAGACTATAAGTTTTAATGTTCTTAAGGTGATTCCTGCAGGTTCTAGCAGTGGTTGTAAGATTCTGAATAATTTTGACAAAAATAAAGTTGGAGAAAAATACTAAAAGGTTTAATTCCAAGAAAATATTGCACTCAAATACTAGTGGAAAAAATCGAATTAAATTTCTGCAACCATTCATCATCATCCTCCCATTTCACTTTTGTTTTATAATATTTAACTCTAACAACCAAGACAAGATTGCATGACATAAAAAAGTTATAATAAGATAGAGTTTTTCATACCCGACGAAAGGAGCAATAGCGCCGACGAAAGGAGCAACAGCGCGGATAGGAGGAGCAACAGCGTGGACGGGAGGAAAATGCGCGAAAAGAGCAGCAGCGATAGTGACAGTGACGGGAGGAAAACGCGCGAATAATGAAACCGACAAACAAATTAACTCACAGTTCGGCCAAAATTTTGTTGCCGGTTTTCCCATCTCCGGCAAAAATTCTGTTTGACCACGCCGTCAATGTGCCGTCAATCTAAACGGAATCACGAGTTTGGCCAAACTTTATAAAATGTTCGGCCGAACTATTGCCGAAAAAAAATTTCGGCCCCCGATTCTCACAAAAGTGTAACCCAGCTTCACGTTTCTGCCCCCTTATTATAATCAAGCCAGCAATATGAAGATCAAAATCATTTGGAGAAAAAATTGGTGTATTACTTTTATTAAACATTGTAGGAGATGTTGTACAATGATTTAATGGTGAAGAGGGGAAAGAAAGGTAAAATGAAATATCATCTTCATTGACATATTATTATTAGTATATGAAGCCCACAAATAATCATTATAAAATACATCATGAGTCTTGTGTTCTTCCATTTGAACAACAACATCATCATGTACTTGATCACCATAAGATTCAAGTGAGACTAGTGAAGCAGGTTGATCTGGTGAATGAAGATAAAGAGGATCATAAAGGATAGTTAATGAAGGACATGAGGTATATCTTGAAGAAGAAATTTCATCGATCAAATCAGATTCAATATTTAAGCATGGTTTCCAATTTTGATTATGAGGGGAAGATGTACATGGACCGATGGATCAAAAATTTGATCTTCAAGTTTTCCAACTTCAATATTGGTGCATGGGTTGCCTCATTTGATGAAGAAATAAAAGAAGATGAAGAGACACAAGAAGGATTAGATTTGTCTTTTGTAACCTTAAGTGATCCATGACTAGGAAAATTTGGGAGACTTATAAGGGATTCAGATTCAAGTGGTTCCAAAGAAATATGCACTAGATATTGAAACTTCTCATTCATAAAATCCCAATCCATGTCTTCCTCAGAAAAAATCGTAACAAAAATGAAGAAAGTGATCAAGAAAAGCTTCCAAATATTCATCATATTTCATTCTAAGGTGAATAATGTTCTTATATATGCTTTGATAATCATACATGTCAAAAGCTTGGTGGAGCTCCATGACAAATTGTTCGAAAGAATGAATAGAAGCGGTCGGAAATGTATAACACCATTGTTTAACACAACCTTCAAGAGTGAGAATGAACAACCTACAAGCAACATCCTCATAATTAAGTTCAAAATAATCACAAAATTCAAGAAAGTGAAGGGCATGCTTAAGAATTTTTTTTCACCATCGTCATTAAACTTTAAATGTGACAAGTTATGAATTATCTGTGTGGGAAATTTTATATTTGCAATCTTAGAAAAACATCTCGAGGTTGTGTTTTGGGAGGAAGCCATTCAAGATGAAGAATTGAAACCAGACTTTACAGGCTCAACTTTTCATTTGTGTGCCAAATCCTGTTGACGGTGTTGGATTCTGCAACAAGGAAGGGGGTCTCCCAAGTATGAAGTTCCAATTAGACCCCACACCGTTTGGAGTAAGAGGCCCAACCGGAAATAAAACTAGTTGCCATAACGATGATCTTAAATATCTACCCTGGCTACAATGAACACAGGAGAAGACATACACATAGCTTTAGTGAAAACAAGTGAGTAAAATTTGTGCAACGTTAATTGTAATGCATAAGAGGTTCTTTCACGCAAAGGGAAAAGAGAATGAACCTCCAAAAGAAAATTAGTAGTATTATCCTAAAAGCGATGCACATACATATGAAAGAGTCATTAGTTAGCCTGCAAAACAGTTCAAAATATAATAACAATCATGAAAGCTAATACAACACACATTAAATAAGATACATATTAAAACTAACAAAATATTCATATACTTTAGCATAAATGAAATAACATATACCACAAAAATTTAAAGAATAGTCTTACAAGTTACAACATCCATATGCATGCATGAAAGTGTGTTGGCTCTCATATATTATCATAATTAGGTGAAATTTCCAAGTATACAATACAATGATATGACACTAGCCCCAAAGGAGGAAAATGAAACTACCACTTGCTTCTCCAAAGAATGATATTCTCTCTTATGCTAGACTAGAGAAGCCAAGGCTACAAATCTCAAGCTCCAAGCCCTTTGATTGAGTTATGAGGGTTTATTTATAGCAAATGAGGTGAACTTTCACCTTCTCTTGTGACATTTGAGTTCCCTTATGACTCTTGAGCTTCTTTTGTCTTTATTATATCAAATGACTCTTCATATTTCCTATTTGACTCTTGTACTTCCACTTACATTTACATTACTCATTATTTTCTAAATACAAAATCACATAAGACAAAATGTGGCTAGATCCTAATAAGACAAAACTTTATGCATTATTCTTGAACTTGAGGAAACTCGCTCTACTACAAGGAAAAGACCCTCTAGTAGATGTTTTTGAGGAACCCCTTATAAAAATACCCTCTATTTCTAGTGGAGGTTACTAGAGGAGGTTAGCGGGCGGAGGTGTTTGCGGATGTATTTCGTCCTGTGCGCTTATCACCGTAAAATGCACCGGTGTGTTGAACACGAGAAAGCACCGGTGCGCACAAAAAATTGGCACACCGGACACCGTGCGCTCCGTACACAACCGCCCGGTGCGTTTCATTTCTATAGCGCACCGTTCCTTTACAACACTTCCGCACCGGTACCTCATAAAAAGCGCGCGAAAACAGAAACCACCTGGTGCGTAATGAGGAAAACACACTGATGCGCCCATAAACCCCATGCATTGGAACGGGGTTAAATAAAAAAAATTACGATAAAAAAACCGCACAAAATATTGGCACACCGGACACCGTGCGCTCCGTACACACCTGCTCGGTGCATTTTATTACCGTAGCACCGCAGTGCTTTACAGAGCATCCGCACCGGTGCCTCATAAAAAGTGCGCAAAAACAGAAACCGCCCGGTGCAGAATGACGAAAGCGCACCGGTGCGCCCATAAACCCCGGCACCGGAACGGGGTTAAATAAAAAAAATTTACGGCCAAAAAGCCGCACATAACATTGGCACACTAGACACCGTGCCCTCCATACACACCCACCTAGTCCGTTTTATTACTGTAGCACCTCAGTGCTTTACAAATCATCCACATCAGTGCCTCATTAAAAGCACGCGAAAACAGAAACCACCTAGCGCGGAATGACGAAAACACACTGATGCATCCATAAACCCCGCGCACCGGAACGAGGTTAAATTAAAAAAAAATTAGGGCCAAAAAACGGCAAAAAACATTGGCACACCGGACATCGTGCGCTCCGTACGCACCCTCCCGATGCGTTGTATTACTGTAGCGCACCGGTGCTTTACAAACCGTTCGCACTGGTGCCTCATAAAAAGTGCGTGAAAACAGAAACCGTCCGGTGCAGAATGAACCAAACACACCGGTGTGCCTATAAAATCTCGCGCACCGAAACAGGGTTAAATAAAAAAAAAATTACGGCCAAAAAACCGCATTTTTCACTTTTGTCAGTGCTACAGAGCTCTCAAGCATTGGTGCAAGTTATCCAAGTTTGAGCCGCCCTGGAATCGATGCTCCCATTGCACTCATTGCACACATTGTTGTTGTGCATTGCCCACCAATCTCCAGCTTGAATTTTGCAAAATGGTGGACAAATTTTCTTTTGCAAATTCTATAGCTAATATCCCTCCTCGACGAGCAAATGTACAGATATTTTTCTTGTTTTCCATAATTAAGCCTTTTAGCGAATTAGAATTTCAAATAACCTTAAAATTAACCATTTAAAAGGGAAAAAAAAATTCGCGCGGTGCGCTCAAGCCGTTCGGCTCGCCCCGGTTTGCAGTGCTGCACGTAAATTTACAGGCTGCACTACAGCCGGTGCTAACGGTATCTGCACCGGTTCCGAGGCTGTACCAATAGGAGCACCGTGTTATTTTAAAAAAATTTAAAAAGTGTTGTGCGGTCGTTTACCAAGCCACATCGTTGATAATGTGGAATAGCGGCAATGTGGTGCGTTGACTGAATTATCTGCCTCGAAGCGGGTAATGTTGTCAACGTGTCATGTTTCCTCTATTCCACATTGTCAATGGTGTTGTATGGTAAACTGGTGCTAACGGTATCTACACCGGTTCCAGGGCAGTATCGAAGGCGCACCATTTTTTTTTTTTTTCTAAGTGCGATGCGGTTGGTTATCCGGTCGCACTATTGACCTAGTGGAATAGTTGCGCGCGGTGCATTGACCAAAGTAGCAGCCCCGGGATGACTATTTTTTTCAGTGCACAGATTTTCGTATTTCATCTGCGTCAACGGTGCAGCCTTGTAAAATGCCGCATTGTTCACTATGTCATGATGATAGGAGGTTGGTCCACTGACTTAACTATACGCCCCAGGGCGTAGAGTTTCGTCAGCGCACCACCCTCCTGACACCATACATAGTCAACGATGCCCTATAAATTTTTTTGGAGCACCGTCCTCTGGGCACTGAATATTATTAGGTGAACCGAGGCCGGTGCGCTACATAGAAAGACACACCGAGACTGGTGCGTGACTGTGTTTTTGGCAGCACCGACTGTTTTTTTTTTCTAAATTTGACTAATCTATTATAATACCAAAAAAAAGTTACAGAGAGGCATCGGCCTCAGCGGAGCTTGGCACCCATGTTTGCGGCATTCTAACACTACAAAAAGACTTAAAAAAGTTTACCAAACCTTCCAGACAAACAAAAACTGTCCTGCTGACCTATTCTAAATAGACTACAACTTGCCGCCCACACAGGGGAAACTGACCTTGGAACAGAGTAACAAAAAACTGAAACGAAAAACAAGTAGTCATGAAGAGCTTAGAAGTGTACCCAGCCCAAAGACTGTGAGGAAAAAAACTGCAAGTACTGAGGGGGGTTCCTCAACAATTCGACAGCCGTAGGCAGACAAGTCCTCTTCCTCTACCTGCTTTTTTTCTTTGACGCTGGAGTCGCCTCGCTTGACATCATCCGGATTGTTTTCATGGTCAATGTCCTGAGATTCACTGCAGCCAACACCTTGTGGAGCTTTTCTCTTCAAGCCGTCACCTTGTGGAGTGCAATGCTGGTCGCCAGCCCTTTTCTCCAACCCAGCACCAGTTTTCTCAACTTCTGAGCTGGGGGGCTCCTCCTTGAGCTCAATGGTAATGGTGGCTACGATGGTAGGTCGGTTCAGAGAGCATGGGAAGCGAAGCTGGGCAATGTGGAGATGCACGGGGATAATAATTGGAGAGGCAGAAATAAGGGGCGTTCCCATGTCAAAATGAGAAGACCCATGCCCACGCCCACATCCACGTCCACTTATGGTGTCAAGATAATGACTGGTGATGTTATCAGAAGAGGGAGACGAAGAGTCAGAAGTGGAAGTGGAGGGCTGGCGAGAGAGATGACCACGACTGCTACCTCTCCGACATTTCATTCATTGTCGAAGGCACGGCATGTTTCCCTGAGCAAAATGACGGTGGTGACTAGCAGAATGATACGGGATTGAGAGGGTGTCGACGGTGGAGGGAGCATAGATCAGAGGAGGGATTTCACGCAGAGCTGGGGAATTCACGGTGGGCAAGCTGAGCCATGGGTTGCAGAGGGAGCTTTGTGAAAAATGAAGGCCATGAGCTAAATCGATACAGCACACGATGGAGAAGCGTCTCCCAGTGCTTATTCGAGTGCTCGGCTCCGCAGTAGCAGAGGAGCAACTAGAACGCAAGGGAGGCGGAGCATGAGTGAAACTTCCAGAGGAGGCCATGTTCGTTATGGACGCAGGGTGGTATAGGTTTCTGTGCAGCATTAATGCCGCTCTGCGAATGACGGTGGGCATATTAATGAGGAGCTTCGCGTGAGTTCGGGTGGCGAGAAGGAGGATCCACGCGCCGACCCAAAATCTTAACCACGTACCAATGCATTTAATCACCCACATCCGGGGGCACCGACTGTTTTTTTATTTTGTTTTCAAAAAAAAAATTATATATGTATATTTCTAAATATATGTCTCATTTAATAAAAAAAAATTGTTTAATATGTCAATCATTCAGAGAACACTGTTACCGATGAAATAGGTAACCACACTATTACCTACTTTTTTTTGGTAGCATAAAAAGCACTCGATTTTGAAAAGTGGTGATGCAGAATCACCCTTTTTTTTTGTGCACATTTTTGACACTCTAATATTTTTATTTATGAAGTATGAATATTTGTTTTAAAATGTTAGTGATTTTCATGCTAATTTTGAAACGTATTGATGCAGCATCAACTTTTTTTTTTAGAGTGGTGATTTTCATGCTAATTTTGAAACGTATTGATGCGGCATCAACCTTTTTTTTTTAGAGTGGTGATTTTCATGCTGGTAATAAAACACAAAATTTAGATTAAAATATATATATATATATAAACAATAAAAAAACCCAATAAAAATGTAAAAAAAACAAAATTAACTTGTAAAAATAAAAAATTTAAACAAAAATAAATAAACAAAACAAAAATATTCGAAAATTATATCAAAACAAATGACAAAATTTGAAAAAAAAAAACACATAATTTAAAGAAAAAACAAAAATTGAACCAAAAATTCTTTAAAAAAAAACATAAAAAACATTTTTTTCTAAGTTATTAAAAAAAACAATATAATTATAAAAAAATTACAATAGAAAATTTATAAATAATTAAAATTTAGATACAAAAACTAAAATAAGAAAAAAAAAACAAAAATTTAAAATTTAAATTAAAAATAATAATAATAATAAGAAAAGAAAAAATACAAATTTTAAAATTAACAAACAAACGAACAAACAAACAAACAAACAAAATTGAAATTGAAAAAGAAAATTAAAAAAAAAACTATCATTAAAAAACAAAAAAAATGAAAAAAACTAGGTGCAAATAATTAAAAAACAAATATACATAAATTTAATGTTTTTTTTTAAATGAAACAATTTATAAATTTAAAAAATGAAAAATTAAATAAACTAAAAGATTAAAAATTAAATTAAATTAAAATTTAATAAATAAATTTTAAATTTTAAAAAATACTAAAATATGAAAAAACAAAAAACAAAAAAGATTAAAACAAATTAAACTTAAAATATAAAACAAATTAAATTTAAAATAAAAATAATTGAGTTAAAAAAAAAAAAAAAAAAATTAAAATATATATATATATATATATATATATATATATATATATATATAAACAAAAAAAATTAAAACAAATTAAATTTAAAATTTAAAAAAATTAATTTTAAATCTTTTGAAATTAAAAAATATATATATAAAAAAATAAAATAATAAAATAAATATTAAAAATTAAAAAGAAAAATAAATAAAATAAAAAAATCGGTCATGCATGGTCAAGGCCGATTCCGGGAATCAGCCTCCACCGCCACCTGGGCGGGAATCGGCCTTGATCTTAACCCAGCGCTTTCAACAGCTTTCCCCGACTCTGGAAATTTACATCAAGGTTAACGTTGCCCGGCAGTTAGCAGATTTGTATGGAAACCTGTTACATCAAGGTTAGGGTTGCATGGTAAACATTCGGCTGTAAGATTGAGCCTTCCATAGCGTTACATCAACCAACGTAAACCGTTCTATTGGCATTGCGAGCCGAGGCAAATTAATATTTGAAATGACCAATGACTTTAATATGCGGATGCCACGTACGTGTTTCATTTATAAAAGGAAAATATAACTCAGACGATAAGTGAATTTATGCGAAGGGACGTACTTGTTATTTATTTATAGTATCTTGATTCCCATCTGTCAATTATAGAAATCCTACATATTATTGTTCCGATTTAAAAATATTGAGATGACAAGTGAATTTATGTGAAGGCAGATGCGCGTCATTTATTTAAAATATCACGGTACTCAGCTGTCAATTACTGAAATGTTAATGAAATTTGTTAAAACTTATGAATTATGATGCCATGATAGTTTATAATGCTATTATGTAAGGAAAAGCAATATAGAATAAAGGATAAATAGGTATGGTACGAAAGTTATAAATTTATAATTATTATAAAATTTAAATAAAAATATTTTTGGTAAAATTTTCATGATTCTTAAATTTTTTATTTTTTGATTGGAAATTTGAGAAAATACTAAATTATAATAATGTTTTGTATTTTATATAACAACAAATAACAAATGTTGTTGTTAATTGTTATAATGTAAAATTTGGTCTGATTGGATTAATGAATAATTGGTATCTTAAAAGAATAAATGTTTTGCTAATTGTTACAAAGTAAAATTTGAGATGTTATGGTTAATGTGTAACTAGTAATTGAGAAAATAAATGTATATGTGAAAAAAATGTTTGCTTATTTTTAATATATGACATGATTAAAAACATACAATATATGGTTATGGTGTAATTGTGTATATAAATGAACACAAAAATTCTAAAAATATGATATTCAAATGTAAAACCATGCATTTTATTTTGTACATGACAATAATTTTGAAATTGATTTTTTAAGATTTTCAATATTATATTTGTATATTTCAACTTTTTAAAATATTGAAAATACAAAATATTTAAGTATTTGCAAGATGTCTATTATTGAATTTTTTCCGTATTGAATTTTAAACAATCAAATTTTTTCAATATAGAATCGAATTCAAATTCGAATTCAAACTCGAATTTGGCAACCACGGAATAAAGGGAAGAACAAGAATAAGTGGGCTGCCAAAAAGATTTAAAATTTAATATATTTCTTTAAATTTAATTTTTTGTTTTAAAATTTAATTTTTTTGTTTTTAATTTAATAAACGTTTTCTTTTTCTTTTTTAAATTTAATTTCTATATTTTTTTTTTTATAATTTCCTTCCTTTTTTTTACTTGTTTTTTTTTTTTTAATTTAATATTTTTATTTTGTTTTTATTTTTATTTTTTAATTTTTATATATTTTTGAATTTTAATCTTTCAATTAAAATTTTTATTTTTTTTATTTTTTTTATTTTTTTATGTCTATATATTGTTAAATTTTAAGCTTTTAAATGTTTTTATTTTTTAGATTTATTTTTTTCTTAAATTTTAGGTTTTTTTTAATGTTTGAATTTTAAAAATTAAAATATGTTACTTCTATTTTTAAAAATGTCAAAAGTATGACACAATTTTTATTTTTTTTTATTCCAGTATCAACTGGTTTTGTTCTGAGGGTGTTTTTTCAATCATTTTTTTCAAGAAACAAGTTTGTTTTTAGCATAATTTTATAAAATGTTGAAATTTGACCTTAAAAAAAAAAACAAGTGCGTTCTGGAATACACACTTTTTTTTTTGGGTGTTTTTTCATGTTTTTTGAGTCTTTTTGGGCTAGAGTTCCCGTTTTGAGGTCAGGTTACCTATTTCATCGGTAACAGTGTTAGAGATGTGAAAGGAGAGAAGAGGGGGAACAACAACAACAACAGGCGGAGCAGTATAACATTGTTCGCCTATGGGAGGCACGAGAGAGGGAGAGAGATGTGTACTCTCGCCCTATTAAAGCAGCTACGCAGGGGCTCCTCAGGCAGATAGGCATCCTCAAGTTCTATGAGGAGGCTACTTCCTTAAAGGGCCATAACTTGTTTCTGAGACATCTTATCCGAAGGTGGAATGCCCAGTGACAAGCTTTCCAGGTTGGTATCAACCAGTGGTACATACCCACCGAGGAGGATATATACTTCATTACAGGGCTATCGAGGAGAGGGATGGATTTTCCCTCATTCCCAAAGGTTCCGGCTGGCTGTGTAGCAGGGAGTCAGTTAGTTTACTCCCAGAGATACATTAGAGAAAATGTATTGTCTTGTGCAGATTTTTGGGTTGTTGGAGGTCAGTTACGTATTGGTGAATTTGGTAGGGAGGAGATGCAGTGTCTCTCACATATCATTTCAACCATTTCGCACAACACCACTAACGGGAAACACATTATTTGATCGCTTCTATATTATGTTGATTCTTTAGTACAGGAGCCACGACTTGTCTAGTGGTCTGCCATTGTTTTGCAGTAGTTTTGTACAACCTTAGATAGATGTCGTGCTCATGCACAAGGGAGGGTGAACTTCCCTTTTGCTTTAGATCTTTTTTGTTTATTTTTTGAGAGGTTTCCAGAGACGAGGCCTACTTTTCTTCGGAAGCCTTGTAGGATGACGTTTGAGGCATGTATGCACATGTGGGGGCATATGATGCCCAAGAGGGACGACACTGAGTTTTTCGCGAGGATATTGCAGGATGCACTGGAGTTGCTAGCCAGTGTTGATGAGCATCCCTTCGTTATGGTCCCCTGTCCTTACGCGGGTTTGGATTGGCGAGGGTGTGCCAACATCCTCTTCACAACTGATGAGACGCCATATGATAGAGGTAATATGATTGTTTTATATATTTAAATTTATTCTAGCATGTTCTTTAACTTGTTTTTATTAAATTGTGTAATGAAATTGTCTAATTATTGTTGTGTACTAGTATATATTTTGCATACATTGGCTCTTTTGATGGTGAGGAGATGTCGGCACCACCACATGATCCAGGTGTGGATCTTGATGATGATCAGGGCATGCCAAATGCCGAGGATCATCGGGAGGTCGGTGCTAGGTGCGGTCGACTTGATGCTAGATACCAGATGGAGTTGGGCGACCAACTCAGTGCATTGATTGTTGAGGCGGGCATCAGGCCCGCTCATTATAGAAACATAGAGGCCGATGATAGGTTATTACAAATGTGAAGAGGCATGTCGCGTGACACGTACAACCTAATGCAACATGTCATAGGAGTTATGACATCTGTTACACGACTGACGAGGACTGTTGAATGTTATAGGCATGGTCGAGACGCAGCAAGCGATGGACAGTCCACGAGCAACGACTCTTCATCTCATGATCGTGCACCTTGTGTCGCACCAGATGAGCATGAGCCTCCACTAGCATCCAGTAGCAATCATCATGGAGATGAGGCTGGACCATCGGCCACGTCCAGTCAGCAGCCTGCAACATCCATCAGTACTCATGATCATGAGCAGGCTGGACCATCGACCGTCGAGGCTGCACCATTAAGTGAGTAGGCCTCCACTAGTACTGATATTGATTTTGTACTACCACCAGCTAATCCATGAAATTTATATTACAGTTGTATATTTTTAACATTATTCAATTATATATATATACATGGTCCATGTATTTTATGTTCATGTTGCAGTTGTACTTAATTTACCTGTTGGTGATCATCATGATGTGTATATTGTTAGGTCATGTTAGATATGTTCATTTAATGTGCAGCTTGCAGATAGATGTGTATGTGATAACATGAGTTATTTGACATGAGATGTATATTTGATGTTTGTGTTGTGATTATGTTAATATAAATGTTAATTGTGTTTTGTTATATGATCACGATGACAATGATGTTAGCGATTTTGAATGTGTTTTTTAGTCAAATATGATGTTTGTATGATGGTTATCATGAACGTGATGTTTATTAATTAATTTAATACTAAATGATCATGATATTGTAAAATTGTAATATTTGTAATTCTAGTTTTATGTAAAATTCTAAAATTATAATTGTAACTGTAATTGTACGTGGAATAGTAAAATTGTAATTCTAATCCTAATTCTAATTCTAATTCAATGTAAAATATTTGTAAAATTTTAATTGTATTATTGTGAATTGATTGTAATTTTAAAATTGTAATTGTATGTAAAATTCTAAAATTGTAATTGTAATTGTATGTGAAATTGTAAAATTGTAATTGTAATTCTATGTAAAATATTTGTAAAATTTTAACTGTATTAATATGAAATGAATTTATTAAAATTTGTAAATTTGTAAATTTGTAAATCTTAAATAATTGTAAAATAATAAATCTAGAATAATAGGATTTATTGTAACATAATAAAGTTTAGAAAATAATGCAAATAAATTTATGTACATTAGAATTATCATTATTTTATTATGATCTTAGATACAAAAAAAAAGAACTAATTTATACAGTACGTCATTGTTTTTGAGATCAACATAATTGCAAATTATCAAGTGAATTATTGATTTTAACATTGACACAATGCAAATTACCAATTAATTCAAAACACATATTATAATGTTTCGAAAAACCCATCTTAAAAAGTATAAATATTGATGAAATAACACATGTACCATATCACTCTCGGTTCTCATGATCACCCTCATTATCTTCTAGCTCTCATAGCATGATAACATTATTGTTCTCAAAAATATGTTTTGACCTAGGGTCATTTGTCAACACGAACCACCAATCCCTATCCAACACATCTGGGTAAAAAAACACCTGGTTGCAGTGTTTAAGGAAAAAATAGGGCTCCTTAGCTTCATCCCACATCTTTCTAGAGTTGATACATATTAGCCTACTATCGCGATCTTCCTTTACATTATTCCAATAAAAGGTGTCCCACCACTTGCACCTAAAAATAACACACTGGAAAGAAGAGAAATCCACTTCAATGATCTCTTGTATCTTTCTGACGTAACCTAACGTCCCTCGTACTAGGTTTTGATCACGGTGGCTAGATCAACTAGATTAATCAAACTCGACTTCCACTCCACAGTCTTGTGTGATGTTTCCAGCATCGACATTTTCTGTGCGAAAATGATGTCCATATGCCCACATAGATGGGAACAAATGCACCTATTATAAAAAAGTTAAAAAAAATCATAGCGTCATGTGTCTTATAATAACCCAACAGTTAAAATATGAAATGTAGATGTCTTAATATAAGTTTTAAATTTACATATAAATTAAAAATATTATTACCGAGTTGTTGCACCCAATCCCTGCGTTTAGCGCATCCTCTTCAGCACGCGGGTAACGACCGGTAGCACCGTATTTCTCTCTGACTTGGTCAACAACCCAACTGTTGGGGCATATTTTTGGCATATAAATGATCGAGATAAGGCACACTTGTACCATTCAACCGTCTGAATTCTTTCCTGTCACTATCCCATTTCATCCTCTTTTGTTCATACAATGCAACCCACGGTTGTGTCGCTTCAGAATTGTAAAGAACGAATTTATTGATTGCTTCAATTTCTACATTCGTTGTTGAAATCAAACCAACATTATATAGTACTTAGAGATCAAAATATACATTATATCGAAGTTCAACATGAATATTAATTACTTTTTGTAAATTTGAAAAATTATAAGTCGCTTACTCTTTATCAAGCGCTTTTTTCCACTTGTTTGGAGCAACTCTCCTTCTCTTTTGTCTTCATCCAATTCATCGCTCCAAATCACCGCACCTGGTCTATTGTCGATCTGCTTGATGTAATCACTGGCATAGTAGAAAGACTCATACGATATGTACCCCTCTGCCATAGACCCCTCGGGTTTTGCCCTTTGTCGAACAAAACCTTTCAATTTCTTCATGTACCTCTCTAAGAAGAACATCCAACGACAAGAAACAACCCCAACTAATTCAACCTCATCTACCAGGTGGATTAGAAGATGAACTTGTAAGTCCATGAAACTCGTTGGCAGTTCCTTCTCAAACATACAAACAATCTCAACTATCTCTTGACGCCACCGTGGAATGCTAGCCACATGAATCTCCTTTGACGTGATCCAACGTAAAAATGCAGATAATTTAGATATGGCATGTCCTAGGTCTTGAGGGAATTCATGTTTCACACACCCACGCACGAACAAAGGATAATGACACTGCAAAGTTATAAACACGTGCAATAATATACAAAATTAGTTATGTTTTATGATCCCTACATGGGATAAATTTTATTAATATAGCAAATAATAAAATCATGCTTTTGAAATTATACGTACTCTTAGAAGATTCAAATGGTCATGCGATTTCAACCCCAACAAATGGTCATCCATGGTGAAGCAGTGCCGTAGTTAAGACCCGTATGAAGATGGTACCCTCACACCCATTATAAATTCCTTTGCCAAGGAAATATCATCTTTTTTTTTAAATACATGGGACATCACCTTCTTTGAAATACCATGAATTAAAGGGACCAACGCCCGCCTCTGATCCTTTACTTTCTAATCGTCTTGGCCAATGTTTATTTTTAGTTTTGAAGTAATAAGATCTTTCCTAATAGCCAATATGTCACTTTTCTTCGATGATATGTTCCTCCATAAAGAAGATGAAACATTTTTAAATATATGCATGGGATCTAATAAGTGGGTAATCTTAAGATGCTCCCAATATGGGAGGTCATAAAAGATAGATTTCCTTTTCATCCCAATGGGAAATTTCTCAACATAGGTGTCGAAGAAATCTGGATCAACGAACATAAGCACCCCATTTGAATCGAATATTTCTATGAACTCCTTCTCCTTCTCTCTCTCATATGCTCTAAGCCATTCAACTGGTGTCATTATTGGAGGCCTTTGGGTTCTCTCTCGTTTACCATTGAAAGCAAATGTTTCTCTTCTGTAAGGGTGTTCTTCTGGTAGGAATACCCTCGAGCAATCATACACTGGCTTTCGTAGGTCCTTGGACCATTTAGCTTTCAGAGAAGGTCCACAACATTTACATCCAAAATACCCTTTTGTTACAAGACCTGTGAGATTATATTTGTATACATTAATTAATATTAATGGCACGTTAAAGAATATCATGAAGATCATAACAAATATTACAATGAATTAAATAACTAATATGTGAAAGAATATTGTTACATATATAAACAAATCAATAAATTAAACATGTAATTTACCAGAGCAAATTCCTAAGCCTAGATAATCATGTGTCGTGTAAGCACATATGCCATACAACGTAAAAATCCTCTCTGCTGAAATGGGTCTTGATACATCATATACATTTATCCCATCCCATAGTTCCTTCAATTCATCTACCAGTGGTTGTAAATAGACATCCATATTCTTCACTTGTATTCTACCAGGGACTATGAGAGCCAACATAGGATGTTCATTCTTCACGGACAACCATGGGGGGATAATTTTATTGATCACTACTACAGGCCAAATAGAATAGTTGGTGTTCTGGAGGGAATATGGGTTGACGCTATCCATGGCTATGCTGAGTCATAGACTTCGTACTTCATCCTTGAATTTTTCGGCCATGTATCCTCTATATCCTTCACGGCTATTGAATCAGTTTGGATTCGCATAACTCCCAACTCACTTCTGTGTGAGGCATGTCATCCCTGCAACATAGCTAATTCTTTGCAACGAAAGAGCCTTTGAATCCTTGGGATTATAGGCATGTGCCTCAATATCTTAAAAGGAGGACCAGTACGTGATTTACCCTTCTTTTTTTATTTATCATACCTGTCATGTCCACATTTAGGACACATCTCTTTGTCTGCATATTATCCTCTATATAGAATACAATCATTTGGACATGCATGATATGATATGTACTCAACACCCAATATTTCCAACAATTTCTGTGCCTCTTCGCAGCTACCAGGCAAGACATTACCACTCGGAAGAACCTTATCTTTGAATAACCTGTAGTTGGTGATCATGGAAAAATATATTAATAAATGTGTATTAATGTCGATATAATTATTAACATTCATAAAATTTACCATTTATAATGTTCATTGCAATGTACTGGTTATATTTCAAATTTATATAAGGGATTACTTTATGGTAACTTACCTCAAAAGTTCTGAGAAACATGCATTCGACAAGCCAAACTTTGCTTTCAAGTTGTACAGTAACATCATTGTCCCCAACTGGGTAGACTTTGACTGACCGCCAGATCCAAAGAGAGCGGTGGTGGAAGCAAATTTAAGGCTTTCGAAAAAGGTGTCAGTGATATGAGCATCATCCCCTAGCTGATCATCGTTTTGGAATGCATCTAACAACATTGTCTCCATGGTAGTCATACCCCTTATGTAATCATCCATACCAACCTATATTTGATTGCCTCCATTGCCAGCTTCCGAAGAACTACTATTGTTGTAGTCATTCCTAATTGGTGAATCTGGACGTAGTGGGAATTGAATCGGTGGTTGATTCAACCATTCTTGGTATCGTTCCTCTCTGATTTTTTCTCTTAATTCAGTCTTCTCTCGATTTGACATTGTTGTGGGGTGCAACGGAAGATGGTAGGTAGGTCTTTCATCATCACTAGAATCCTAATAATTAAAAAAATATATATTTGAACATGATTAGTACAAAATATATGATATCAATTAGTAACCACGTTGACAATATTGCATAATTATAAATTGGTTTGACGTTGAAATAATTACATTAAAGCAATATATATACCAAACAATTATAATTATAATTATAATTACCATCATTGTCTCGGGATTGTGGCTAGAAGATGAAATATTGTTACAATTAGCAGGGTGAAGCGGCTGTCCATTTTCATCTACCAAATGCGCCTTGCAGTATGCAGCTCCTGATAAGAACTTCCGAAGTTTTAGAGCAGTTTGAATATTTTGCGCATCTAAACTCGATGTTGAATCTGCATGAACCTACAAATTTGTATACATTATAAATTTAATTAAGTTGTGCATGATTGACTACATGGATAAAAAACATAAATTCAATTAGATAGTGAAAATATAAATAAAATCTGAAGTAAATATTACGTCTCGAGATGGATATGGGGAACTCCACGATGGACTTTGAGAAATATTATGGAACGAGCTGGATTTTGAAAAACTGTCCATTCCATATAATTATGATATTTTCTCCCTACATTTGAGCAAAACAACAATAAATTTTGGTGCACACACCTAAATGTAATTTGGGTACGTAATGTACAGATCACTGCCTCGATGCGTTTTTGGTAATGTGCACTGGTGTCGTTTTATACCCAGACACACCGGTGCAATTCGATTAAGGGACGCACCGGTGACGAATAACCGCAAATAAAAAAAGCGCAACTCTATTTTCTTTAAGTGAAAAAAAAAGCAGTAAATTGAAAAATGGGCGGCAAAATATTTTCGAAAATCTAATTTTATAAAACATTTGTTTAAATACTAAACACTTTTCATTATTTCACTATTTTTGGAAAAATTTTAAGCCAGAGATTTGCAAGATACATACCTGGAGCAAACAGAGCACGAGAGCACTGTAGAGCAGGGAAATACGTTCAAACAGAAGTATTCAGACAATTAGAATTCCAAACCTCTGGTGATTCAAACCCTATAGCATAGAATTTCAAATGATGTGAGTAAAATTTATTGTTTTTTTTACTTTTTCTGCAGTTTTTTTTATGCAGTAAAAGAAAAAAATCAAAGTTTATTATTTTTTTACTTTTATCTGCAGTAAAAGGAAAAAATCAAATTTTATTGTTTTTTTTAACTTTTTCTGCAATTTTTTTTACTTTTTTTTGCAGTTTTTAGAAACAAAATAAAATAAAAAATCCATTTTTAGAAACAAAAACCCTAGATTCTTTTTGTTTCTGCCCTTTCTTCTCCCTCTTTCTGTAATTTCAAAATTAGGGCTTTTCAATTTAGATTTATAGGGTTTGTATAGTCATAAGACATCCAACCCATAAGACGACTTGCATAGTCGAATCCCAATCCATGTCGGCCCTTGCGTGAATTTTAAAAAAAAATAACAGATTTTTTTTGCTCGGTGTGCCTTGCGTAACATAGCGCACCGGTGTGCTCTGTTATACCAGCACACCGCAAAAGTACAGTTTAAAATATATATATATATATATATATATATATATATATATATATATATATATATATATATATATATATGTATATATATATATATATATATATGTTTTTATCAATGCGCCATATGTAACATATGGCAGCGGTACAGTATTTCATTATGGCACACCGTGAACACGCTGTTTCGCCAAAAAAAAATCCATTTTAGAAACAAACCCTAGATTCCTTTTGTTTCTGTCCTTTCTTCCCTCGCTTTCTATGATTTCAGAATTAGGTCTTTTCAATTTATATTTATAGGGTTTGTATTTCTAAATATGAGCCTAAGACATCCAACCCACGGAACGACTTGCATAGTCGGATACCAATCCATGTTGGCCCTTGCGTAAATTTAATATATATATATATATATATATATATATATATATATATATATATATATATATATATATCGGTGCGCCCTGTGTACCTAAGCGCACCGGTGCGCTCTATTATCCCAGCGCATCGCGAAAGTACTGTGATAAAAAATTAAAAAACAAAATATTTTTTCTCGATGCGGCATTTATAAAATATACAGCCAGTGCACTATTTCATTATGGCACACCGCGAACGTTCTGTTTCGAAATAGAAAAAAAAAAAAAAATTCACATTAAAAAAATACAAACCCTACATTATTTTTGTTTCTCCCCTTTCTTCTCCCTCTTTCTGTAATTTCAGAATTAGGGCTTTTTAATTTAGATTTATAGGATTTATATTGCTAAATATCAACCTAAGACATCCAACCGACGAGACGATTTGCATAGTCGGATCCTAATCCATGTCAGCCCTTGCGTGAATTAAAAAAAAAAAAAAAGATTCTTTTGTCATCGGTGCGTCCAGCGTAACCTAGCGCACCAGTGGTCTGTATTGTACAAGCACACCGCAAAAGTAATGTGATAAAAAAATTAAAAAACAATTTTTTTTATCGGTGCGCCATATGTAAAATATGGCACCGGTTTATGCTACAAAAACTAACACTGGACGATTTTTATTATTTTATCATGGTTAATCGGTGCGGTGATTGACATGTAATGCATCGGTGCTCCTTGTTGACATAGAGCTCTATACGGTCTATTATACTATTTGTGCGGTGCGTTTCTAAGACACCCACGCACCGGCGTCGGTGCATACACCATGATGGTGCACCAGTTTTTTGAGATTTTTTTTTTACATGAAAAGTTGACAGTTTATTTATAAATATATTAATGAATGATATGGTACAGGTTTTAGATTGATAAAGAAATGATTGACAAGAGATCAAGTAACAAAAATACTGATAACACATCAAGAAAAGCAAAAAAGGCAAGTTCTTTGCAAATTCTTTACAAAAAATATTATTTTTGAACTATATGTAAGTTTAACTATTATGTATTGTTTACTTTGTATCATGCAAAGCCACAAAATGATAAAGCTCGATAAGATTATTTCTGATCTAGGACTAGAAGAGCGTAAAATCTTGATGGAAAAATTGCAAAAGGATGAATCAAGTGAATGAAAAAAATACTATCGATCCAATATGAGTTTCTTTTTTTAATTTTCATTAATAATATAATTAAAATTATTAGATAACATGTGTCAAACAGTGTATTAATTCACGTCTGTTTAATGTTTTACAGGTACCAACAACTCAGAAAAGGAATGTTGTTCTAAGAAAAGAAAAAAAATAGAACATGCAAATGAAAATTAATTGCTCCTTAGCTCATCTAGAGTGGTGTTGGAGATTAACGAAAGGGGGAAAATATTCTACAAAATTTTGAGGGATCTATTGGAACGAATGTATAGACGTTCTTTCCACTTACAATACAAAAACCAATCCAATGATTCCAAGAACCAAATTTTATCTAAACTACAGGAAGAGCTTCTAGAGAATTGGTCAATGAGACATGTCAGACTTTTAATAGCAAAAACGTACAACAACAAAAAAGAAGGAATGAAAAAGTAATATTCCTTTAAATTTTTGTCTAGAATTATTTATAAATATCACTTTTGTTATATTTACTTTTCATATATCAATATAAAAATTAAATAGTTTAATGTCATGTTACATTTTCAGGAAGATTATGAAAATCTAAAAAGATGAACGAGCGGATATCAAAAATATGCCAGTAGGAATGTCCAAAAAGGTGTGCAAGGAGATGGTCAAAGAAATGGAAAAAATTGCATCATAGGAGGAGCCATCTCAACAAAAATATGCTTCAAATGTAATATGTAATCATTGAATTTTTCGATCATTAGGTACAATAAATAAACAATTTAGCATTAAATATTAATTTTCAAGTATTTTCTTGCAGAAAAGAAAAGAAAATGGAACCCATTCAACACATAAAACAGGATGACAAGGAAGAAAATGGTTGATATCTAAGTTTGTGAGTAATTGTTACTTCCTTATAACAACTTAACTAGATTTCATTTTTGTATTTTTAAAGTTGTTTTACAGAAATCATCATTGAATGTCTTCAAACAGGTGCTAACATACAAAGAAGAACCATCAGAAGAATTGATTGAAATTGGGTTAAATATGGGTTGTGAGTATTTGTTGGCATATCAGAACTTAATTTTTGAATTTGTAAGCATCTATCGATCTTGTTTTACTTAGCTCCGTCTATAATTAATAGAAAAAATAAAAATAAATAAATAAATTATATTAAATATATGATTTGTTATGGGGTATAAAACTTGTAGGAAACAAAGTATGAAACTGCGCCAACAGATGAAATATTGAAAGATGGCATGTTACATGGTTTTGAAAGAATGTGTATAGTTTATGAGTCAATTGTTGCAATGGTACGCCATTTCTTTTCGATTTACATTGATGTATATTATTTAATATTGCAATTTTCATTATTCTCATCAATGTATATACACTCATTACAGTTTATTTTTATGTTTGTAGATGGAAGGTGAAGAAGAAGAAACAAATCAGCATCGTGAACAAAACATTCCTAAAAATAACCCAAGTCATGGAAGTAGCTCTAGCAGTGACAGCAGTTCAAGCAAAGAATGATGATCACTATGTTTGGATATCAAAGCAAGGCGTTGTATTTTTTTAAATATGTCTGTGAAATCAGACATTTTCTTTAATGTAATGGACATAGTGTCCCAATTGAAAGACAAAGGGATACCAATAACTGTCCCATTTTGTATGACAAAGAATGTCTTATTCATATATATATATATATATATATATATATATATATATATATATATATATATATATATATGTTTTAATTTATTCTATTACGTTCTCCATTGTCTTTCTCAAATGCACTAATAAAAATTTAATTCATATGAATATTGTTATAAGATATATATGTGTCGACTTTTGATGAATAATTAATTTTAAAAAACCACAATAATTATGATATGATATAACAAATTAATCCAAACATCACATTCAAATGTATTAATAAAATTTTAATTAATATGAATATTGTTATAAGATGTGTGGACTTTTGATGAATAATGAATTTAAAACAATCACAATAATTGCACTGTCACAAGTCGATGTTTCTAAAAAATACAAATGAAAACTGGTGCATGTCAGTTACTGTACACTGGTGCGTGTCAGTTACTGTACACTGGTGCGTTTTTATTCTTAAGAGCACCGGTGCATTTCTATGACCTATGGGCACCACACAAATGCCAAAACCAATTAAAAATATCGAGGCATTTATGCGACATACGGGCACCACACGAATACCAATACCAATTATAAATCTCTGTGTGTTTGTGTGATATTACGCACCGGGGCATTTATGTGTCTATATGCACCGGTGCATTTGTACGACCTATGGGCACTGCACGAATACCGATACCAATTATAAATCGTGGTGAATTTGTGTGATACTGCGCACCGGGGAATTTATGTGTTTATACACACCGGTGCATTTGTATGACCTATGGGCACCGCACGAATACCAATACCAATTATAAATCTCAGTGCATTTGTGTGATACTGTGCACCGTTGCATTGATACGACCTATGGGCACTGCACAAATCCCAAGACCAATTAGAACAGCCCCGTGCATTGTATCACCAACACTACGCCCGGTGCGGTTTTATACCTTAACGACCCGATGCATTCTCCTTTGACCGCCTTGGGGTGCCTGCTACATGTACGCACCGGTGCGTTAAATCCAGAGTAGCGCACCGATGAAAAAAACATCCGTAATAACCTTCGGCCGCCCTTTTTTTTTAGTTGTGTTTAATTTCCATTAAAAGCTCCGCCAAAACCTCCGTAACCATAAACGGATGTTGTAGAATTTTTTTTTTGACAATTTTGGCCAATTTTATAACACTAAAAACCTCCTTTATAACCTCCGCAAGAGGGCCTTTTCCTTGTAGTGCTTGAAAAATTCTACTTGTAGCTCTGATGTAACATAGTGGTACCAAGCCTTGTATTGTGCTGCAATATCCTCAAAATTTGATGGAAGATCTTGCCTATATATGACTCTTAGCTCCATTGCATCCAGGTAGAAGGTTTTGGAACTTGTTCTAACATTGTTTGATAATAATAACAACTCAATGTTCAACTTGGCAGGTTCAGCTACAAATTGTTGAATATTATGCCTTATGATTTCTAGATCTTGTTTATCGACCACCTACGTTAAGTTGCTCAAGAATTATTCAATCTCTTGCCTGATAACATTTCTCCCCTTTGTTTTTGAAAATTATCCAATGGAAGTTATCTTGTGCACTCTCACCAAGAATTCTAACCCATGGTACAAGAATGAGTATGCGGTTATGATGTTAAAGACATAGGTGTTAAGCTGTTTGTTCCCCTATACAAGCTTGCTAACCTCAGCCTTTTCCAATTCAGTTGTTTGTCTTTTTTTTCTGACCAACTCTAATGGTGCATTTATATACTTAGTTCCCCATTCTAGGATCACATCAATTGCTACATGAATTACTTTCAAAACCTTTGCATTTTCTCACGACTGCTTTTTCATTGCATGAAAGGGAACCACCGCCTTATGGAGGGTGATCATATCCTCATACAACTACCTCATAGTGTCTCCCAATAATTGTATCTCCTCAAATATAGATACCTGAAAATCCCTCATGTTAGAATCAACATAAGACAACCTTTGGTTCTCGGCTAGGAGACGATCAATCTATTGCCTTGCAACTACTAAATCCTTTGTCAAGTGTTCTTTTTCCTCCATCAAGAAATTTGTGTTTACTTTTGTATCCTATGTAAAGGCTATATTTGTTGTTGCAAATGTCCTCATATTGTTTTTGGTATTGGGCATAATCACCCTCTTTGTGTGAATGGAAACAGGATGAACCAAGTCATTAGGAAAATAGTTATGACTTTCCTGCACAATTATTTTCTTTAATTGATCAAAGGTGAGGTTTGAATTTTCCATGACCATGTAATATTCTAGAGGAGATATTCCCATTTCAATAAATGGTATGTGTCCACAACTATGGGAAGGTGAATTTTGACTACTGATGAGCCTTAGTATTGCAACAAGAATGTTGTAACTCCTAAGGCTATCGACTTAAATTATCAACTCGGGGTTCGTACAAAATTAAGAGGTGTTGGTACTATATGTGCAACATGCAATGTGTCCTTATTTCATTGTTCTGATGCAATGAAGTGAATGCCATGAAATGCAAGCCTAAAATAATTGTAGAAATAGAAATATTACTATATTTGCATAAAGGAAACCTAAATACTTTTGAAAAGATTAAATTCTAGTTAGTTTTGCATAAATTAAATGCTATTATACTTTGCATGGATATAAATGTTGATATTGTTTGTAGAAATGTAAACATTAACCTATTTGCATAGTGTAAATGGTACATCAAAAGGAAGCCTAGCCTATGCAATAGAAATAAAAATGTTGGAAATGGAAACCGTAGCTTAAGATGTATGAAACAAAATGAAATCATTCTTCAATCACTACATTCAAGATATATTTTTTTAATAGAGTTCAAAAGGTGCTTCATAAAGTAATCATGAAAATGATCATTATGCTCTTCAAGTCATGAATCTGTCTAGTAATCCAAACTGCAGAGGTGAATTGAAATGGAGAAGAGGTAAGGCTTAAGAGGTATTTTGGTCTTACTAAATCATGGATTCAGAGCATGTGGGTTATATTCAAGTCTAAGAGACAAAAACCAAGCTTTTGGAGAAAATCTAGTCAAGTTTACACATGCTACAGGAGAGCTACAGGAGGTGCTACAGGAGGTTGTGTTTTTCCACATGAGGGAGATAACTTGTCGAATACCCAATTAAATCAAATGAAAATGGGATGGAAATTTTTTCTTATTAAGTAATATTTCCTAGGAATTCATTCCAAGTGTAATCACTCCAAAATACCCATGTTAACACATGCTAAAAAATAGCAGAAATTACTACTCTAAAAACCGGAAATTCAAGATCTAGTGAGCTAGTTAACCTACCAAATGACTAACCTAATCAAGTGAAACTGATATGGGGTTAATTTTTTTATTAACTTGAATGTTTTTATGACCCAATACAAGTGGAATCAACTCAAATGAAGCTCATTAACACGTTCTAAAAAATAGCATAAAATTACTACTATTTTGCTACAAGGGACTTCCATAAATTCTCGATTTATGAACTAGTAAACCAATCCAAGTAGCTCAATGATGAATTTGACTTTTAAAAGTTGTTCTAAGGATGCATCATTATTTTTAATCTGTAAATAACCTTCAAAATAACTCACTTCAATCATTTAACCAATATGACCTACAACAAAAGAAGCATGAATAATAAATGCAGAAATAAGAGATGCAAGTGAAAAACACATTCAAAGGAAATAAAGAAATTGTACAAGAGGGATTTGAGGCTCCTGGGATGGAAAATCCCAAGGAAACTCAGATTCCTATCATGTAAATTAGTATTTAGAAGCTAAAAATGGCACCAAACTTCATTATTTGAATCAATTCAAGTACATCCCTGCTAGAAATGAAAGTGGAGCTACTAAATAACAAGTTTTCTCCACAAGAAGACTTAGAAAACATTCCCCTAGAGGATAATTAAAATTGTTACTTATAAAAATAGATGAGGAATCGTTATCCTTTAAAGGAGGTAGCTTTCCCCTCCAAAATCCCTCAAAAAGTGGATATGGTTCCCAACACTAGGAATCTTCATTAAATGACAAGGAACACATCCCTAGAATTTCTCAATCAGTGGATCTCCAGAATTTGTAAATAATTTCATGATATTAAATTCATTTATAATCCAATCTTGGTCCATCCTATAGTAGAGAGCAACTATCTACATTATCTCATTCATAATTTACTCCATTTTCTCTCAATATTCTGCAAAAATAAATAATATTAGCCACATAATATGCAATTATCTCTAAACCTTCCTAAGAACATATTAAAGATAAAAAAACATTATTAAGTGTAGAAGGAGATTTAATACAACCTTTATGTTCATAGGAAATGTTAAATGGGCCTTAATTTGTGTCTAATTTTGAGGCCCATCACTTGTTGATCTGTTCTACAATAGGCACAATGCCATCCTCCTGGTTATACTCCACTCATTCAACCTTTATATCTTGGGTCTGTATTTGCTTCTTTATTTCTCTTACAAATTCCTCATTATGTTTCTTCCTGCTCTCTTCATCATCTAATTGCTTATGTTGTTGTTCTTCTTCAAACTACTTATATCTTTCTTCCTCTTCTCTTTGTTTCTGCCATGTTTCCTCTTGGTGTTTCCTTGAGGTTTCTTCTTCTTCCTTATTTCACAACACATCATGTTCCTACATGTCTCATCTTTCTTTTCTTTTTTGTTCCTCTTTCTGCATCCATTCCTCTTCCTATTTCATTTCTTCTTCCTACTACTTCTTCTTTGATTCTTCTGACTTATTTCTCCTATTTTCAACTTCCATGGCCACTCTTATAATAATGGGATCTGCTCTAAACTTTTGGTTCCTCTCCACTTTTGGATTATGCACCACTTTCCTCTTATACTTGAAAATAATGACTGGAGTGGGAACTTAATGTTGATTTCCTTCTTGGACTGTAACCTACTATTAAACTGAATTGGAAGGGTCTGCCTCATTTCTTGGTGCATATTCTTGGGAGGCATTATACCAATTCCTTATCTTCTCCTGCTCTGGTCGACAATAAGACTCATAATCCCAAGAAAAATGTAATTTGGCATAGTTTCATTTACATACTGATCTGGGATCATATTTGTGAAATCTCATCTCACCGAAACCTAAGGTTGGTAATCTCTTGAGCTTATGTCTCTGCAGATTTCAAGCTCTTGAGATCATAGTATCCCACCTGCAGAGGAAAGGAAGGCCAAGGTGCCTTCTTCCTTTTTTTTGGCAAAAACTAAGATAGACTTGTGCTAAGTTGATAAGAAACCTATTACATGAACACTTTATCAGTCACATACCTTGGAAAGAGATGTGGAGGCTTTTGAGAACCGAACACTCCAAGGCATGTTCCTTAAGGTGAGCCAAACCAATATTTCGTCTTTTCCACTGCTTTCCTAGTCACATGGGACATGAAAGGGGATTATTCCTCAAATACCATCTTATACAAAACCATGAAGAAGTGTGTAGCAATATTATCATGCACTCCTCTATAATTGTGCTCTAACAACACTCTACAATGCACATTCATAGGGATCTCTCTTAGGGTCCACCTCCATTCTTGACTTGGGAATTCATGGAGAGCGCAATTCCATCCAGTAAGTAGGCAGAGATGTAGAAATTTGGTTGCTTGCCCTATTTTGTTTATTTTTCCTTATTAAAATTTATCTTCAATCGTTTGGATAACATACTTACCCAGTTAAATACTTTCCCTTCGTTGACTAATGGGTAAAGCATGAATATCCAACCTTCGATGAAGGATTTAGTATTCTTACATCCATAAATACTGCAACACATAGCCATCATGTATTGGTAAACTGTTCTGAGAGACTTGGTCTTGTAGGTATTATCAAGCCTCTGGTGAAACTTAGATGGTTTCTGCCACCATGACTTGATCACTTCATTAGTGTTCAAATAACTCCAAGATGCATAAAATCAAGAATCCAAGTGTTGCCCAGGCTTGGGAAACTTGTAATATGAGTGAAATTCATGTGGATGGTAGGAGGAAAGTTGTTTCCCACTAAAATTTTTGAGCACCATGTTCTTAGTGTCTATACCCTGCAGTATCCACTTGATGACATTGGCACAAGGAAACATAGGATATCTGCAGACAATTTTGTGGAACCTTGATTACTTGATATTCTCGTAGACTTACCTATCTTCTAGATCCTCTGCAAACGCCTTTACGCGAAATACCTCCTTGATGGTGGGTCATGTAATATTATATCCGTTGTCAATGAAAGATTGGGTGTCAAACAATATAGCGACTCTTGTCAAGCTACTATCAATGGATAGGCTTCAATAATTCTTTTTGTTACCTCCTTTGATGATCCTTCTTTGGAGGCATAGTGCTAGTAGGTTATGAAAGACTGATGTTTTTCATATTCGCAGTACCTGACAAAACAAACACACTCATGGTAACACCAAATTAGTCTCACAAAATATCAACTAATCTAATTAATCACAAGCATAATAAAACTATTGATAATGAGGATTCCGCAATGTTGGAGCACAAGTGAGGCTGAATGACCTCATTAATCACTGGAAATGTGCATTGTGCAGTGTCTGAGGAAGGATTGTGTGGATCTTGACTGCAAGAGGGAAAGGTTGGAGACTAAAACTGTGTAATGTGCAGTTTCTACTTAAGAGAGGTTATGTACTGCGTAGTGTGCGATTGCAATAGGAAAGGATGCCTCACTGCTAACTATTATTTTGAAATGCACATCTGGGGGGCCAATCATTTCATAGTGTGCAATTGGAGATGGAAATGGGGGGAAGGGGGGTCACTGTTGGAAGAGGTAATGCAATGCACAATTCAGGAGGGAGGAAGGCTCTTAGAATTGTGTAATTTCCTATGGTAGAAGGGAAGGGTCTAGATATGTTGAATGAAGAGAGGGAGGATGTGGATTGGCCCGAGATCCATCCAAACAAGTCACTTACATTTAGAAAACAATATAGTGAAAGGAAAAGGACATGCATGCATAAATACACCCAACAACAATAATTACTTATAGGCAAAAATAAAAGGAATGTGATCTAACACTTGAAAAGAAGTTCAAAAGATTGAAACGACACTTGTAGAAGCTAAAAATAACACAAATGACACTTTTTATAAGAAAAGAAGGACAAAACTACACTTGCAAAATCAAAAGCAACAAAAGAGAAAGCAAAAGCGGCAAAAAGCGACCGTTGAGAAACTTACCCAGAAAAGCAGGGCAATTGTAACCAAAAGCTCCTTGTGCTCATGAGAATGAATAAATATCCCAAGACGAGTGTGAGAATTATCTTTATAATGGATTTCATATATAGGTGAGCACTTACAGGATTAGGGTTAGGGTTTCAAATGTACATGCCTAAAATTAAGGAGCAACCCTTAGCTGAGTGACACATGTAAGATGATCAATTAAGAAACACATGTCATACTTCCAATGAGAAGTGCACATGGTTGTCCTCAGAAAGTGCACATTTATTATTTTCAAGGAATGCACACTTGGCTTACTCCGGGATTTGTGCAATTAACTAGCTCAAAAGACTACACAGTTCACGGTTTTAGTGGATTGCGGAGTTCACTGCCATAAGGGGTTGTGCAATTTTCTTCCATGACTAATTGTGCAGTTGATTGAATCATAGGGTTGTGTAGTTCACTCCATCAAGAAATTGCATATTTCATTGTGACAGAGGGTTGTGCAATCCCTTAAAACAAGACATGCAATCAATGTCATGAAGGCAACATGTAGCTTGTTTTCACAAAAGTGCTTTTTCTATCTTCAAGAGTTGTGCAACTATTGTTGACAAGGAATTATTGTCATCATTGGGTGCCTAGTGGTTCTTACAGGGAAATAATTGTTAATGCATCACAATCTTTACATGAAGGAAAACAAGGTTGCGACACTTAGTACTTCAAGAAGAAAACTTGACACAAGTTGAAACAAAAATTATTATGGTCAAAGGGATGCTCCAAAATCAAAGCATGCACAAAATTTTGGAGGGGGGTTGTAGCAGCTACAACATGCCTATAGCTTTACAAATGGGCTTATATATGTTAACAAATACCATATTGTTTTTTTGACGATGCATTACGATAAATGGATAACATAAATGAGTTTTAAACATTGGTTTGTAAAAAAAATATTAAATATATAATACACATAGTAATTTAATATTAGATCATTTATTTTGTAGATATTTGTGTTTAATGAGTTTGCATGTGAATCAAAGATAACGATTATAATGATAACAACATCAAGTCAACACATATACCATTGTATGTGCATGGGAAGCCTAGGAAAAAAAGAGGCAGAGGGATTTGTGACCTCATTCTATTAGAGTTGAGACTAATCTTCTTTTGAGCAATGAGTAGGAGGCCTAAAATAGGGACATGGATATCTATCATCAACCTATTAGAGTTGAGACTTATATTTTTTGAGAGATGGTTGGGAACTCAATTTTATTGATGTTGTTGATTCGTTGCTAAGATCATGGTATATAAGCTCACATGCTTGGTCTCGATTTGTGGTACTAAACTACATAAATGGATTTTTTTTCATCACCAAGCTATCTAGGAGGGGGGAGGATTTTCTCCATTTTCCTAATTTTTCACTTAGTGTTGTGGAAGAGAGTTAGATGACACGAGTGTAGATTTATGTCCTTGCAAAAATCTTTGATCCCCGATGAGTTCCAAGTTGCTAAAGGGTAGTTGAGTTTACATGGTTTCAATGAATAGAAGGTTAAGTTCTTGTCACTTATGTTCACAACACTAGCACACCATACCTATAATGGGAAACACATTAGTTTCCCTCTAATGCACTATGTAAATAGTTTATTCATGGCCATAGACTAATTAGGTGGTTTTCCATTTCTTTTCAACAATTTCATATTTTAGCTAGATTGTTGTCATAGTGTGAGTTAAGCTAAACTTAACTACCTTCTTCCTAGATAAATCATTGATGTGCATATGTGCATGTGGGGGCTAGTGTCGTTAGAGTGCCCATATAGGTCAGTGAATTCATAGGTTTTAGATTGATTATCTAATGAAAACAATCTTGTCCTAAATCTTGTATATTATTCATATATAGAGACAGATAGTCATGGATGCTAAAACATCCCATTTAATCAATACAAGCCACCAAATAAAAGATATAATGTTATCATTATCTTATGATTAAACTAGTTTCATATTTTTTTGTCTTATATAATGTAGATGTAATTTATTGTAATATTTTACTTAAATTATCTAATTGTGCTTACTATTATTTCTCATATATTGGCCCATATTTTAGTGAAGATATTCTCTACATTTATAAAGAGAGAGTGAAAAAATTTACTATTGATGAGGAAAAACAAAATTACAACATTTCCAAAAGGAGATTGTAGAGGTTGATATTGTGAGTTTGTTTGCAATAGAGGTTTAGTACGAGATTGTGATTTTGTTTGCAAGGAATTGTAGAGATTGAAGAAAAGATTGCAGGTTTGTTTGCAAAAATAGTTCATTAAGAGATTGTGGGTTCACTTGCAAGGAATTTTTATAGAATATTCTCATAAGAGGACAAATTTGAACAAAGATTTTTGCAATAAAGGAATATGAACCTTTTGAAGTGGGAGGATAGGTGGACCTTGAAGAAAAGGATAGTTTGGTTGACCTACGGAGATGAAAGTACAATTTTTTTTCAAAACTATGCTAAAGGAAGGAAAAATGGAAACATTATATGGAAAATATCTAAATTTGATGGTAGTAAGGATACAACCTTTCAAGAAATAGGTAATAAGAGTATTACCATGAAATTTACTAGGAGAAAACTTATTTAAGAAGTTTCAAATAGGGAAAACATTGTTGAGATTATTCAAATAGCATTGAATTTCCCTAAATTTATGGAACAAAATTTAAATGATGAAATGTGTATAAATGTGACAAAGGAATTAAAGGAATAAAGATAAAATCTCGCAGCGATATGGGTGGACAACTAACTTCTTCTTGGCTTCTATTACTAATTGGAGGATGACATCTTATATCACTAATTGGAAGAGCATATCTTATATATTGTAGAAGAATTAAGAATTTGAGGGAGGGTATTAGGGCTTCTACCTCCTCTTGGTTTTCTTTTTTGAAAAAGATAAAGGGAGTATAGACTTATCTAGAATATCATATCAAAAGTGATTGCTAGAATATTAAATACTATGTTATTTAAAGTCTTTTTTTGGGAATAGTTTGGACTTTTAAAAGATAAATAGATTCATGATACAGTCATAGTTGCAAAAGATAATTAACGTGGCTTCTAGAAAATAAACAATGTCACAATGTAAAGAGTTTTCCAGAAGGGCTTGCACGTGCCCAAAAAGTTATTTACAATAGTGATAAAACTTGACTTGTTTAATGTTAAGGATTATAATAGGGTAGTGGGTTGGTTGTTTTAAAGGTTTATTCTCATTCATATCGATTTCAACCTTCCATCCATAAATTGGATAAAAGGATGTTTGAATTTTCTGGATGCTTGAATTTTTTTGTATTTATGGATGAAAGGATGTTTAAATTTAATTATTTAATCTATAGATTCCATAAATTGGACAAAAGGATGTTTCAATTATTTGTCCTTTTCGATGCCTCTGCTATCTAGTGTTTGTAAATGGATCAACTTATAGGATGGGAGGATGTTTGAATTCTTCCATTTATAAATTCCATAAATTAGATAAAAGGATATTCGATTTCTTCATTTCAGTGCTTGCTCCTTTACAATGCTTGTGAATGGATCAACTTAGTCCTCCAATCCTAAGCGTTTCCATTATTTTCTTCCGATAATTAAAAGGTTAAGTAGACTTCTTGGTGCTTTCAATAGAATTGTATCATTAAAAGGGTTTAAATAAGTAATGATATATATTTATTACATCCCCTATTTGTAGATAGTGGTGTATTTATCACATTGTGTTTGTTCGTTAATGATATATTTTTATTTGGAATTGGCAACAACTGAAAAAACATAATACTTATAAGAATATATATATATATATGTGTGTGGGGAAAAGATATGGATAGGGATTTATATTAACAAAAATTGGATTTTGGGTCAAAACCCTTATATAGTCTTTTTTATTTGCAATAATGCAAGTATTCACTAGACCATACAAAATTTGTACTAGCATTGTGGTTGCATTTTTTTCCCAAGATTGAAGATGTATCTACTTATTACTATGCAAAAACTCCTAAAACCAACTTATATTTACATTTAAAAATTTTGAAGTAGGATGATGTGAACAAAAAAAATCTAAACCAACCAAATAAAACCCATTAACATTGGTCATTTCCAGGAGTGTCGTTCCTTTGTTGGCGATAAGACTTCTTTCTCGTGAGCGCAACACTAGAACTAGCACCACCATTTTCTACCTACGCATTTTCGGCCACTAAATTCTCAAGGGTAGTAATCCGAGCACTGAAAGCAACAAATTCTTCATGAAGTTCATTCATCGAAATTTCTAGACTATTCAGGAGCCTAAGGAATTTATCCTCCGCAAGAAGTTGACAATACTGTTGTTGTCGTTCAACCATATCATCTTGTTGTTGTCTTGCCACCCTCAACGCCTTTACCACATCTAGAAGTTTTTCAATCAATTGACCAACAACGTTACACTTTGGAGAAGGTTGAAGGTATTCCATAACACATAAAATCCATTGTGCCCATCTCCTAATCACACCAAAAGAATTCTCCCACTCTTCAATACCAACCAGATAGAATTAACCATTAAAACATTTGGAGGCCATGTAATCCCCTATATAATCAGAATTGAGACACTTCCATGAGCCTATCTGAAGAATTAATTTCAAATCCTAACCAAATATTACCGAAGGACGATCAAAGGACTGGAAAATAAAAACTTTGGGTTGCGTAATTAACTCAATTTCATAGCTCGAGGAAGGAAACACTAGAGCCACATTAAATTCCCACAAGAATCACATGAGATGAAATAAATGTGGGCACCTCAATATACAAAGGAAGGGAGATGATTTTAGACACTTATGAGCTGGAATGAAACACCTAGAGGAAATATTTAAAACATGTCATCCAAGAATACTAACAAATAGATATTCATGCTACTTAACGTTACAAAAAGAGCTTGGGACCAAATACTTTGAAAGAGAAATGTCCCATCCTTCTGACACTGGGAATTTCCAACTGAAACTGAATTTTAATTCAAAAAATGAAAATTAGGAGTCCTTTCCATAATTAAGGGATGTGAGTGATTTTAAAATTTCCTTGATCCATCTCAATTTGACCTTAGGTCATTGTTGAGCCTCTTTTGGCCAGTGCATTGGCCATTGAATTGAGACACATGTATACATGGATAAATTCTAGATGCTCAAACTAAGAGGATAACAATAGGAACTTGTGAAGAGAAGGAGGGATACTAGAGCACAACCCATGCCTAACCTTGACCACCTAAGGAATTATAACCATCAGGTCACCAAAGACCATAATACTGGAAACATTTCATTCCATTGCAATTTCCAAGCCTTTCCAAAGGGCTGAAATATTTTCTTGATTATTTGTCACGTGACCCAGACCCCAAGGAAATTGATCTTCAATTTTTTCTCCAGGGCCAAGAAGAACCCATCCTTCTCCAACCTCCCCTAAATTCCCTCTTGAAGCCCCATCAAAGAAAAGTGATGACATGTGTTTGTATCTTCTGCTTTGATTGAAATCATAATGTTTTCGATCAAATTTGGGAACCATTTCTCTAATCGAGAACTTCAAAGAAAAAAAAAAGGAGTGAAGGGAATCTAAAGATGGATTCATTCACTGTCCTTAGGGAAAATATCCTCCAAATACATTCTTTTACACCCCCTGGAAGAGATTGATTCAAATCATGACAGAAACACCCTTTGAGCAACAAAGAAGGGAGTATGCATTCCATTTTTTTAATCACCTTATTTCTTGCAATCTAGATGGACCAATACAAATATTTGGGAAATGCTTCCCAACATATCATTGGTAGAGAGGATACTTTTCTATGTCGGGGGTATGTTTTTCTTCAATGTTCAAACAATTTTTCACATGACCTAGGGATAGAATCCACATAATATACCAGAGAAAAAAAATTGTTCCAAACCTCAATGGTAAAAGAGAAAAATCTGAACAGGTGAGGAATTTCTTCCTTAGAGCTGGAGCATAACACACACGAGGCCCTGAATATTATTTTTCTTGAGATTTCCAACCACGAGTATTGTTTGATAAACCAAGTTCTAACAGAACATATTCACTTTTGGAATGCAATCTGAATTCCATAATTTTGACCAAAGTTTGAATGGATTCAAATGCGGAAGTTACTTAATTAGATAGATATAACCCATTTTTCCTGAATATTTTTTGTTAAAACTCAGAGTCCAAGATTGTCGATCCTAATGCGAAACTGATATGGGAGCCAAGCCTTTTAATATAAATAACACATCATCCCAATTTTGATTTATATGAATCAACAACTTGGGATTGATCCAGCCCTTCCACACCCCTTTATTGTCCCATTGTTCTTTAGTTTCAAGAAACCATTATGTTGCATCCAATGGGCTAGGTCCTTTAATTCTTCATTCACCCAAGGGACTATTAGATATAATTTGGTCTTTCCAAATATCAACGCAAGCCCCATTTCTAGGTTTCAATCTAAGATGATCAATAATAAGAGGGGTTGTTTCCTTACACAGTTTCCAAATTGTAGATCCATAACCCGTCTAGTTGGCATATTCTACCATAAGCAAATAATTCTTATTAAAATGTTTCCTTAGAAAGGTTTTTTTCCACCATTCCTTGGAGTCTAAGACAATCCTCCATACATTTCTTGCTCTAAGAGAAATGTTCATGTATAGGGGTCTTTTACAGCCAAACTGCCATTCACCTTGGGAATCCATACTACATTCTAGTTAACTAAGTGAAACTTTTTTCCACTATTATTCCCTCCTTTCCAGAGAAATTTATGAATTAATAGGCTCATCTGATTAAGCACAAATTTTTGGGCCAAGAGGCCAAAGTAGAGATAGGTCAGAAGGGATGACAAAATGGAATTAACCAAAACAATTCGGTAAGCTGATGAAAGCCATTGAGCATCCGAAGCTTGTATTTTCTTCCTTAAATTATTTAAGATATCATTCCAACTCTCCCTCTTATAAGCACCATGAGATATAAAAATTCCCGAATGTTTAAAGAATTTCCATTCTGAATCTAAAGGGAATCCGAGAACTTATGATCATTGAGAGATGATATAGGGAAGTTCTAACCAAATATCAAGCTCTTTTTTGTTAACTAGCCCCCCTATAGATCCAGGTATTGATCTAGAACATTTTTAAGTGTTGAGAAACTAGCTTTGAGGATCCCCCCCATCAACAATGTATCATCGGCAAACTGAGAGTGGTTAACATCCTTGGTGTTTCTAGTTTTATTTAGACCTTGGATTCTCCCATCCCTTCTAGTTGTCTCCATATTCCTACTTAAGCTTTATACCACTAGAATATAAAGGATCAAGGATAGAGGATACCCTTTCCTCAAACAACTAAATGCAGAAAAGAAATTACAAGGGCTACCATTTACCAAAGGAGTGATTAAGGGATTACCAATACAGGATTTGGTCCAATTGATAAACTTATTACAAAAACCCAAATTTTCCATTACAGAGAATAAAAAGGAATGAAAGACTCTATCGAAATCATTTTCCATGTTGAGCTTAATTACCATTCCTAGCTCCCCGCTTTTCTTGCTAGAGTGGATCGCCTCCTAAACAAGAATGATATTGCCAATCATTTGTCGATGCTTCATAAAACTACCCTAGTTTTTCGAGATGATTTAAGGAAGAACCTTTAAAATCCTTTCGACAATTACTTTTGTTAGAATCTTGTATGCAAAGTTACATAAATAAATTGGACTAAAATAAGAGGACGACTTTTTCTCTTTTGGAATTATATCTAGGAAGGATGAGTTTCTATTTCCCCCCATCATTCTTTTAGATCTGGAGGAGTTAAGAATTCGCATGAGATCCTTTTTTATTAGACCCAAAAAAATTATGTAGAATAAAATAGAGAATCCATCTGATCCAGGAGGTTTATCTGTCTCAAGGGAACAAATGGATTATATTACTTCATCTTCCTCAATCGGATTGACAAGATGAGTGTTTCTAGAATTTTTGTGATGGAGGGAAGACAACATATGAATGACTTCTCCACATTCATATCATTAACTAAATCCTTCGAGTATAAAGACTTGAAAAAATGATAGGCCTAAAGCTTAATTTCTAGAAAAGAACATATTTTAGGGTGTCCTTTAGGAGAAATTTCTATAACCCGATTCCTCCTCTCCCTAGATTTGGGCTGCTTATGAAAGGAGGTGTTCTAGTCACCCATGTTTAGCCATAATATTCGTGACTTCAAATGCTAGCAATCCTCTTCCTACCTACTAATTTTAAATATTTATTTACTAATATTATTTTCTTCTTTTATGTCTCGATATGTTAGACTAGTTTCCATCAATTCTTGATGAGCTTCAATTTTATTAATAAGCTAAATTTTCTCTTTCCCCAAGGGTCTAAAATTGGATTTTTCCCAGGTCATAAGAACTTGCTTCACCACCTTCAATTTAGTTTCCCAAACATAGGCGGGGATCCACGAACCGACATAGCCCAAGCTTGAATTATTAAGTCAGCAACCCCTTCCTTCTAGAGCCACCCATGATTAAAACAAAAATGAATTGAGTCTAGGTCCTCGAGAGGATCCAAATCCGACTTGATATGCTTGTGATCAAATTCTCCTTGAGCCAAAATAGTAGATAGACATTCAATTCCATTAACCAACCAATTGATGTGGATTATAAAGTGTGGATAAAGCGGTCTAACCTCGCCGCGATATGGGAATTTCCACTTCTTCAGTTTTTCCAAGTATACTTACCTTTTTTTGGAACTACATCGAAGAGGTCCTACTCGCTAATAATATCTTACATTGTTTCTCGAAAAGTATCTCTTACATTGCTTCTTCCCCACTTATCAGAAGTGAATAAGGTTGTATTAAAATCACCTCCCACCACACTATCTATGTGTCATTGATCCTCTTTCAAGATTAATATGAGTCCCAAAAATATCCTCTTTTACTATAGTAGACCTGACATAGAAATTAATAATAGGTATTATGTATTTTGTCACCTTATCCTCTAGTTTTACAGCCACCCAAAATTGTGATTTGGCGCTATATTTTAAATTAAAACGAGATTCTAACCAAAGGGTACATATACCACCAGAAGCGCCATGAGATTTCTACGCAATACACAAACTATTTTTCCAAATTATTCTTGATAAGGTCATAGCCTCTTCTTTGGTTAGCTTTGTTTCTTGCAAAATAAAGACTTCATTAAATCCCTTACTACATTATGTTTGATAGGGTTTTCCAGGCCCCTAATATTGTATGAAACAATTTTCATTTAAATTTTGAGGCAACAGACTTACCTTCACTAGACTTTGAACTCATTTTTCCTTTGTTGCTCGCATTTCTGAGAATTTCTATGATCTGAGGTTGGTTTTCTAGTTTAATGTTCTTATCTACATCAACTTCTCTAGCATCTTTTTTAGATGGTCGACCTTTTTTAGAAATTTCCAACTTGTGACTTATGTAGTCACTACCCCAATTTAACCTCTTTTTTTCACTTCTTATCAAAATTTTATGCCCTCTTCCATTTAATCCATTTAAGTCAAGAGAAAATTCTCCTCCTTGAGTCTCTCACCTATTTGGAATAACTGGAGTTGAAATGCTTTGTTGGATTTGAGCGACACTAGTTGTAGTAGTGTTAATCAAGGGTTCTTCCTCAAAACTGACCCTTTTGACTCCTTCATCTTGCTTACCTTATAAGATTGGGATTTCTTCCAGAACTGGGGGATCCTCTTGGTCATTTTCTTCCTATGAAAGGATTGCATACAAAATTTTTGATGTAGAAGCCCCATGAACAGTCAAAACTTTGTGATTTCTGGCATTTCCTTTTCCTTTGTTTGACCCTCTTTTTTTAGTTTTCCAGTGATCCTCAGATTTTGAAGCCTACCCATTCTCATTTACAACCAGAGACTTCTTGCAATCCCGTGAAAAGTGCCCATATTCGTGGCAACTCTTGAACTTAAACAAGAGTTGTTCATAGTCCATGGGTTGAATGTGCTTCCACTATCCTTGTGTTAAGATGATTTCGGAGGGCAAGCCATTCTCCAAATCCAACTCTACGCATTTTTTTGCACAGGAAAATTGTTTCACTTTTGGTTTAGCTCGATACAAAAATTGACCCACTCCATTCCCAACTACCTTCAAGCAATCATCACTCCAACAAGAGAGAGGCATTCAAGGAATTTTAACCATACCAACATTGTTGTGGTGATGTCCTCGTCTAGATTAAAATCTAATGACCAGGCATTCAGATACATGCCCCTAGAGCCAAAAAATATGGCTCATTCCTGAAAATAATTTCCCTATCCTCTTTACACTCGAAAAGGAAAGAGAAAAAATTGTTGCCAATCACAAATACACCAATACTTCCTTTCATCATTGGCTTCCAAGCTCTAAAAACCCACTGTTTGACTGAATTGGGAGAAGGGAACATGCCCATGAACTTTCCAACTAAGGCCTTGTCATAAAATATTAAGGAGGTCCTTTGGAAAGCAAACGAGAGCGCTACCGTCGAGATATTCTCAGTGCTCTTCACAAATTTTGATTCTGAATATTTTGGTCGAGGATTTCTTTTCAGGGATGATATCATTGCGCGAAAGGAAAATTCCTCGTCACAAAGAGGAGGAGCCTCTCCCCCCTTCCCTGGCCCAATGTCATTATTGATCAGTGATGGAAGTGTCAATGGAATCAAAATATTAGGGTTTCAGAACACCAGTTATATATATATATATATATATATATATATATATATATATATATATATATATATATATATATCAAACAAGTACAAATGAATTTATGGAGTTGAGAGGTTCATTCTATAATCCAATATGAGGATGATGTATACTTTTTTTTGTACTCAAAGTGGAGTTGACATATGTCCCTTTTAAAATAAAAATAAAATATTCTTTGAATTAAAAAATAATGTCTCATATAATTGTGTTTGTTTTATTAGTTGTTAATATTACAACCCAATATAAAGGGGATATGGCAAAAATATTGCACTCTCACTAAATAAAATATTTCCATGTGCATATGAAGTAAGATAATGTTATATCATCTTTTCAAAATATTTTAATGTAATTGAAAAGAAAAAACAAATAAAGCTAAAATTATTTATATTTTCATATTTCAATTGGATAAATAAATAAACCATTTTAACATCCATGTTAACTAATTTATTTTAATATCAATTTTAGAAGAAACATAAATATATATGTGCAAAGAGGAAAAGTGATTAAAAGTAAAAAATTCAATTCAATCCTTATAACAACTATAAAAGGGAGATGTGTAATTAATTCAATTCTTAATATAAAATTAATATGTGACATTTAAAAAATATTAATAGTAATTAAAAAACTCATTGTGCATCATAAATAAAATATTTCAATATATAAAATTAAGAAATATTGAAATGTATTTAAAAATATATTAATAGAAAAATAATAATAATAATAATAATGTGGTCAATGTAATCCATAAATAAAATACGTCAATTTCCATGCTAACTAAATTATTTCAATGTCAACAAAATATATATTATATAGAGTTTAAAATAATAATAATAATAATTGAGTTGAGATGTACTCTACAACTCAATATATGAGAAAGATATTGTCACGTAATATTATATTAAAAAATATAAAAAAACATCTATTGGCTAATATTGAATATGTATATAAAAAAGATCTTGTAAGTAATATTACATTTTATTTTTTAATTTTTTTAATGTCGTCAAATATTGAATATGTATACGAGGGAAAAGTTGTAGATAACATTACATTAAAAAAAAATTAAAAGTATATGTCAGCTAATATTGAATATGCCAACTCTATTAAATTTTAATAATTAATAACAAAAAAACATATATAAAATCACAAACACAAATATACAATTTATTTAATTTGGTTTAATAACCGATTCGATAATCAAAGTGCATGGATAACAAAAATGTATTTTGATTTTATCAAGTGAGTCTATTTTGTTAATACCCAGTTAAACCACATTTACATTTTAGGTTTTAGGTCCGAAATAATTATTGTTGTTTATCTTTATATGTTTCTCACCCTTTTCTATTTATTTTTAAAAAAATATTTACTTTTAATTTATATTTGGCCCACGAGCTTAGTCCAACATGATGAATAGATTAAATTCTATTTGAGAGACGTGTTCTCATTTTTTATATATACACGTGCAAGGAAAACCTTCTTCTTAGCCTCTGGATAAGGGTGCAATTGTATTTCAATTTCCATTAGAATATGCTTTTAAATGAAAGCAGAGTGATTATGATGATTTTTTTTAAGTGTTTATTTCCTTTTGTAAGACAATTATATTCTAAACATTATTGATGTAATTGTAAAAACAATTAAATTATTGATGTAATTGTAAAAACAATTAAATTCCATCATTGAGAAACAAAAATACACTGTCTATACAATTGTACGATTTCATATAGAATTATTATTTTTTTAAATACTATGGTGCATATACCACTGGTATCCAAAGATCCATATAAGCAATATACTTTGAGTTAATATTTTAGTTTTGCATCTCTAAGAGGAAATAATTTCCCGTGCCCTTCTGAGTCTAATACCCAAGGTAAAATTGTTAAATGTTTTTTTTTTCTTTTACACACCTTTGTTTTACTTATAAATTATTTTACTGTATATTTCACCTTAACTTTGTTTTGTGGAAGAATTTATCTTTTTAAATAGTATGGTGTATAAGATTTAATTTTTTTTTTTTGGAAGAAATTATCTTTTTAAATGTATTGAAAATAGATTATGAATTTATTAACCTTTAGAGCTTATATTTTCATAATTAAATTGATGGTGCCACATTATAGAGTTAATAGGTTACCAATTTATTAATTTTTAGAATTATTGTTTTCAAACTTAAATTGATGATATCACATTATAGAGATTAAAAATATAAAATTAGAGAGTATTATAATTTATAAAGTTTTAATTCCAAATTTATTATATTTTTTAACTAATCAAATGTTGAGAATTATAAATTATTTTATATACTTTGATACTATCTTTTAATGTGTCATATGTTAATATCATGTTGAATATCGAAGGAATTACACATGTATTTCATAATGAGCATTATACCATTAAAATGTATACAAATTAGTGATCTTAATTTTCAACTAATGCATTAGTTTAAGTGTGATTGAATTAATTGATTGGATTGATTTCAGTATATATTAATAGATTAGAGAGCAGAGAGAAATAGAGAGTGGTGGGGAAGAGACAGAGGAAGGTGGGAAAGAAAGGGAGAGAGAGGAAGGAAGAGAGGGAGGAGTCGAGAGAGAGAAGGAGATAGAGAAGGAGTTGGAAGGGGAGAGAGAGAGAGAGAGTTAAGAAGAAATACATAGAGAGAGAAAGGTGGAGAGAGAGGGGGGAGTGACAGGAGAGACATGGAGAAAGAGTGATGGAGAGAGGAGAGTGGGAGGGAAGAGAGAGGGATAGAAGGGGAAGAGAGCGAGAAAGGGAGAGGATGAGGGAGGGAGGGAGAGATATATAGATATGGATATAGAGTATTTATATTTTGTGGGTGAGATAGAGAGACAAAGAAAGAGAGATGGAGGGAGATAGAGATACAGATGGAGGGGGAGAGAGGGAAGAACAGAGAGTCACAGAGATGGAAGGAGGGAGGGATAGATAGATATGGATAGAGTGTGTGTGTGTTTGGGAGGTGAGATAGAGAGTCAAAGAAGGAGAGATGGAGGGATATGTAGATATACATGGTGAGGGAAGAGAGAGAGAGAGAGAGAGGAGGGGAAGGAGGGGCAAATAGAGAGACAAAGAGATGTGGGAGAGAGTGATGGGGAGAGAGAGAGGAGGAGAGAGGGAGGGAGATAGTTGTACATTAACTAGATTTATGATGTACATTAACTATATATATGATGTACATTGATTTTAGTGTAAGCAAAAAAATCATTGACAACGTGCATTGATTATTGTGTTACAATAATTCAACCATAAACAACATACTTGAATTTTCATCTTAAATAAAATGTTCACTCACCTCAAATGTTTGCTTCTTGAAACTATAAACTATTTGTAACTGACAACTACTTTTTAATGTGCCACATGTCAATATCACGTTGAATGTGCAAGGAATTACACATGTATCTCATAGTGAGCATTATATTATTAAAATGTATATAAAATAGTGATCTTAATTTTTAACTAATGCATTAGTTTAATTGTGATTGAATTAATTGAATGCATTGATTTCAGTGAATATTGTTGGATTGCATTGATTTCAGTATGAATTAATAGATTGGAGAGCAGAAGGGGAGGGGGGAGGTGGAAGAGAAAGGGAGAGAGTGAAAAGAATAGAGAGGACTCAAGAGAGAGGAGATAGGGAGGGAGGGAGAGAGAGACGGAATTGGAGGGGGAGAAAGGTGGAGAGAGAGAGAGGGAGTGACAAGGGAGAGATTGAAAGAGATTGAGGGAGAGAGGAGAGTGGGAAGGAAGAGAGAAAGGGAGAGGAGGAAATAGAGAGAGAATGGGAAAAGGGAGAGAGGAAAGGAGGGATATATATATATATATATATATATATATATATATATATATATGGAGAGAGTGTGTGTATGTTTGGGGGGTTAGATAGAGAGACAAATAATGAGAGATGGAGGGATATGTGTGTGTGTGTGTGTGTGTGTGTGGAGGGGGAGAGAGGGAATAAGAGAGAGACAAAGAGAGGGAGGGAGGGAGAGAGGGAGAGATATGGAGAGAGAGTGTGTGTGTGTGTTTAGGGGGTGAGATAGAGAGATGGAAGAATAGATGAAGGGAGATATAGATATAGATGATGAGGGGAGAGAGAAGGAAGAAGACAGAGACAGAGAGAGGGAAGAAGAGGCAAAGAGAGAGACAGAGAGATGCAGGAGAGAATGAGGGGGGAAGAGAGAGAGATGGGGAGGAGAGGTAGGGGAGAGAGAGGAGGAGGGTGGAGGGAGATAGATGTACATTAACTAGATGTATGATGTATGATGTACATTGATTTTAGTGTAAGCACAAAAAAAATATTGAAAAAGTGCATTGATATCTGTGTTACAATAATTAAACCATATATAAAATACTTGAATTTTCATCTTAAATAAAATACTTGAATTTTCATCTTAAATAAAATGCCCACTTACTTGAAATGTTTGATTCTTGAAACTATAAACTATTTTCAATTGATTACATTCTTATTATTCTCATTTTCCATCATTCATCATTGTTAGTGACTTTGCATTCAAACGAGGTAATAGAAAACAACTACAGTTGAAACTTACTAAGGGTTTAACACTCCATAAGTCTCAATGATTGACTTTGGAAAAAGATACTATTAATATTGGTGAGCAAGAGAGACAAGTTATGACATTTACTACAAATAGCTCAAGTTAAAGATTCTAAGGATCTACAATTTCAATCGCCCTTTTCATATGATCACTACAAAAAGATGACATAACTAACAAGTGTGACAATAAGAACAATATAAGAGAATAGTTTGATATTGATCACAATGAAGACTATTTATAATTACCTACATTCTTATTATTCACATTTTCTATCATTCAACATTGTTATGTTGACATTTTGGATTCAAAATTTTATTTCATCATATTTCATCATTCATGTTATTAAAAGTCTTTATCATCTCAACAAAATGAGGTAACTAAGCAAATTTAAAATTAAAATTACCAGATTAATCTTATACATATTTAACATATTTAAAATGATCAAAATAACTATATGTTCAACAAATTTTGTGTGAGTGCGCATGATTGAAACCAACCTAGATCCATCTTAACTTCGAATCTATCATGCATCGAGAAGGATCAAATTTCTCGATGTGCAAAACTTTCTTCAAGTTTTGCACTAAAAAAATGTTTGCATCAAAAGGGGAGGATGCTACAGCATGACTCGACCAACGGGAGATGAATTTGAACTCGACCTCGATGGCCATGTGACGTATATAGCCTTCCTTCCTTCCCTATCCAATGTAGAAAGAGCTTGGTTACACAAATATGGTTATTCAATATGATTATCTCGATGACGGTTGTACTCTACTCTATTGATGGGATGTTACTCGATTATGGAAGATGTTACTCAATTTTGGTGCAAATAGTCCAAACCTTGGTTTATCCATAGGAAGCCACGAGGGAAATTACAAATCAATCATGAAGAGGTCGTGGAGGGAACCTATTAGGATGGGAAATTCGAGAGTGAGAACCTGACCGCCTTAGATTGAGTAGTTGGTAACCTCATTTGAATTACTGGCATAAAAAACGTGAATAATCGGCCTACAGACCTTGCTCGGCTTCATGATTAAGGTGAGCCATCCTCCTTGCTCACGTTAGTCGAGCTATGTTGTAACGAGAGATTTGATCCCTCTCAGCGCTTGATAGATGTGAAGTTAAGATGGATCTAGGCTAGTAATAATATTAATAATAAAATGTCTATATATTTTATAAAATAATTGAAAACTTAAATTCTTATTGTTACAACATTTCAAGTATATTATTTCATGGAGCAAATATTTATTGGAATTGCATGCTTAAGCTATTTTATTCCACATATTCAAGGCATTTTCAAGGGGTTCAATATTTATTGGAATTGCATGCTTAAGCTATTTTATTACATGTATTCAAGGCATTTTCAAGGGGTTGAATCTATATATGCATTCAAAAATACAATTTAAAAAATGGAAAATTATATATATAAAGAGAGATATTCATCTTAACCATCATCTATCAAATCTATGAAATCTCTATAAAGATGCAATCTTTGGAGGTGCAATTTTTTTAAATTTTGTACTATAAACAAAGGTTTGCACCTTAAGAAATCTCGGCACTCTAACTAAATCCATGATTTATAGTTAAAATGATTCTATATTAATGTAAATCTTTTATATATCTTAATCATGTTTATAATTAAGATGATTTTATATTAATATATCTTAATCATATTTATAATTAAGATAGATATATTAATGTAAATCCTTTATATATATTAATCATATAATTGAAAAATATTTTTAACCTTTTTTCTTCTAACTAGAAAACATTTATGGGCATTTCTTGGAATTAGATCAACTTATTGGATAAAAGAATGTTTAAATTCTTCATCTGTTTGAATTCTTCGAATTCTTCGTCCGTTTCGGTGCTTCCTCCTTTCCCGTGCTTGTGAATGGATCAACTTAGTCCTCCAATCTCGGTGTTTTCAATAGCAGTGGGGATCATTAAAAGGATTTAAAATAAATAATGCAATATCTTTATTATAAACAGGATATTACATCAGGCGGATTTGTCTTTATCTTATCCTTGTTGATATATTGTTATTTGGAATTGGTATCTATTGATAAAATGAATTTATGAAAAAAATACTTATGATAATAAGTATATAAATAAATTTATGTAAAATTTGATGGAAATTTATTGAAATATTAAGTTTGAGTTTTGAGTATCGAGATTTTTTGAAATGGTAAGTTTCAATTCAGTGAGTTTGAGTTTTGAGTATTTCAATTTTAAATTTGATGAAATTTTTTATAAAGATTTTTTAAAATGATAAGTTTGAATTTGTAATTTGAACATTTGTATTTCAAAAAAATTCAAAAACACTAAATCCATTTATACATTTAAAAATACATTCTAAACAATAAAAACACACACTCAAAAATATTTATCACAAAAATTTAATTCTAAATAACAAAAAAAATACACACTTAGAAAAAATTATCACAAAATTTTAATTAAAATAGTCAAAACTACAAATGGGAGGCTATATATATATCAAAGACGTAACTCAATTTTTTTCTTTTCAAATTGTGGATCTCAATTTCAGTAAAGGTTTAAAGTATTTAAAGTCAGTGATTTTGGATTTTAGGATTGGGTGTCGCTTTAGAATAAGTGATAAGTTCAACAGGTGGTAAGCTCGTAAGTTATTTATAGTAGGTCATTTAACTTTGATCACTTTCGAAATTCTTAATGGAAGAAGAATAAAAGCTTCACTTAGTGATATCACCTGAGGAATGGATTTGGCTTTATGAAAAAGTAAAAAAAATATCGGAGCTCATGCCTCGGTTATTTTTGGTCATTTTAACTTTGATAATACTATTTTAGAAATAACTTTTGAATTTCAGCAATTAATTAACTCTCAGTAGTAATTAATTGCTGGAAGAAAGGTTTTGTTGAAATTGTTAATGGAAGAAGAATAAGAGCTTCACTTAGTGATACGACCTGAGGAATGGATTTGGCTTTATGAAAAAGTGAAAAAAATTTCGGAACTCATGCGTCGGTTATTTTTATTTTTAGGTCTTTTTAAATTTCATAATACTATATTTAGAAATAACTTTCGAATTCTGTAGTTAATTAATTGCTGCAAGGAAGGTTTTGTTTCGGGTTTTTTCTTAATGGAAGGGAAAGTAAAAGGGCTATTGATATGGCAAGGCCAAATTCCCTTGTGTGGGGTTTTAAATATATTCATCACTTTGATCAAGTCTTAGCCGCAATGAATTTGTGGAGGCTGATCAAGTACAAAGTGTTGTGAAAACATGTGATAAAAGTAAAGTATATTGGTTCTTTATCAATAGAAGATTGGATCACACCCAAAGTCAATTGCAAATGGTTCTATAATGATGGTTAGCTTGCAAGATATGGATAATCTCAGAAGTTAGAAATTGATACCTAAAAGTGCAGTGATGGTTTGTATAATTTATCTCATTGTGTACTCGGTAATGGTTAATCCTACAAGTTAGAAATTGATGCTTAGAAATTGAGTGATGGTTTCTATAATTTATCTGATGGTGTACTCGGTAATGGTTTGTATTAACTTATCTGATGGTGTGCTCGTACCTGGAAGAACAAGGTATCCTCTCTTTAGTTGAGGCTGCTAATCTGTCCAAATTTTAGTTTATTTGTGGAAACAGGGTCGCCCGGTACCTCGGAAACAAGGTATATGGATAAGTACAGAGGGTCCAAGTACCGAAACAAGGTATATGGATAAGCACAGATGGTCCAAGTTGGTTGTCATAGAAGAGTTAAGATGTTGGAAAAGGAAAAGGAAAAGGAAGTGGATGAAGCAAAATAAAAATAAAAAGTGATTGGGCAAATGGGACATAAATTTGCATGATTGCATGATTGTCTTTGCTTTAAGGAGGAGATTATAAAAAGTAGGTGAGAAAAATTCAAGACTACCGTGTGAACAAAACAAGTAGGTAGGAAAAAACATATTATGTCAAAGAATTTAACTCCGCTTGGAAGCATGATGATAAAAAGTATTTGAGTTCCATGCTCAAGGGAAAAGCTAAAATATTAATTGAGCAGTTGAGAACGTTCCCATCAGCTAAGGTGTGAAACCGGTAGATGGGCGACCCCTAAAGAAGAAAGAAGAGTGGGAAGAACTAACTTACATTTTTTGTGACACAGGGCGGTAGAAACATAGTGGCATTATATCAAAAAGAACGAACTTACATTTTTTGCAACATAGTGGCATCATATCAAAGAAGGTGCAGCATATGAAAGTATTTGTCGTTAATTAGTTTGATAGCAGTCTAGAGGTGAACACTTTCTCAGTGAAGTTTTTGAGGAGGAAAGACTTCACAAAATAATGAATTTCTTGCTCCAAATTCACAATAGTAGAATTAGCATGGAAAAGAATCTGAATATGGTTGTGGAGCATATGAAAGTATTTTTCCTCAGTTTGATAACAGTCTAGAGGTGAACAGTTTCCCAGTGAAGTTTTTAGAAGGAAAGACTTCACAAAATAGTGAATTTCCTACTCCAAATTCACAAAAGCAGAATTAGCATGGAAAAGAATCTGAATATGGTTTAAGTTGTTAGTTAGTGAGGTTTTTGAGGAGGAAAAGCTTCACAAAATAGTGAATTTCTTACTCCAAATTCACAACAGCATAATTAACATGGAAAAGAATCTGAATATGGTTTAAATTATTATAGTTGGTGGTCCCTTAGATCGAGGTGTCGTGGACGCCATTAAAAACCATTCATTCATTTTCTTTAGGTGAGACTGTTGATCTGTCCAAAGATAATTTTAAAAACCATTGATTCATTTATTCATTCATTCTCTTTATAGGTGACGCTGGTAATTTTAAAAACCATTCATTCATTCATTTTCGTATTCTTTCTATAGGTGAGACTGCTGTGAGACTACTGAAACCATTCATTCATTCTCCAAAGATAATAATTTTACCATCCATCCATCCATATAGGTGAGAATCATTCATTCATTGATTTTCTTATTCTCTTTATAGGTGAGACTGTTGAAACCATTCATTCATTCTCCAAAGATAAAATACTTTTACCATCCATCCATCCATATAGATGAGAATCATTCATTCTTTTTTTCATTCATTCATTTTCTTATTCTCTTTATAGGTGAGACTGCTGAAACCATTCATTCATTCTCCAAAGGTAAAATAAATTTTCTTATTCTCTAGTTTTTTTTCTTATTCTCCTTATAAAGTCATTCATTCATTTTCTTATTCTCCTTATAGGTAAGACTCGTTCATTCATTTTTTTTTCTTATTCTCCTTATATGTGAGATTCATTGATTCATTTTTTTCTTATTCTCCTTATAGGTGAGACTCATTCATTTTCTTATTCTCCTTATAGATGAGACTCATCCATTTTCTTATTCTCTAATTTTTTTTCTTATTTTCTTATTCTCTATTTTTTTTTCTTATTTTCCTTATAGATTCATTCATTCATTTTCTTATTCTCCTTATAAACTCATTCATTCATTTTCTTATTCTCTAATATTTTTTCTTATTTTCTTATTCTCTAATTTATTTCTTATTTTCTTATTCTCTAATTTTTTTTCTTATTCTCCTTATAGATTCATTCATTCATTTTCTTATTCTCTATTTTTTTTATTATTCTCCTTATAGGTGAGACTCATTCATTCATTTTCTTATTGAAACTCATTCATTCATTTTCTTATAGGTGAAACTCATTTATTCATTTTCTTATTTTCTTATTCTCCTTATAGGTGAGACTCGTTCATTCATTTTCTTATTTTCTAATTTTTAGATGAGAATCATTCATTCATTTTCTTATTCTCTATTTTTTTCGTATTCTCGACTCATTCATTAATTTTTGTATTCTCTAATTTTTTCATTCATTCATTTTCTTATTCTCTATTTTTTTTTTCTTATTCTTCATTTTTTTATTCTCTTTTTTTTTTCTTATTATTTTTGTATGTGAGACTCATTTATTCATTTTATTATTCTCTAATTTTTTTTTCTTATTCTGGAATAAGACTCATTCGGTGAGACTCATTCATTCATTTTCTTATTATATTCTTATTATCTTCTCTTTATAGGTGAGAGTGTTGATATGTTTAAATATTTTTTTATTCTCTACGGTTGATATGTTTAAATTTCATTTTCTTATTCTCCACTACTGATATGTTCAAATTTCATTCTCTTATTCTCGACTGCTGATATGTTCAAATTTCATTTTTTTATTCTCCACTGCTGATATGTTCAAAGTTCATTCATTCTCTCTATATAGATCATTTTCTTATTCTCTTTATAAGTGAGACTGTTAATCTGTTCAAAATTCATTCTAGATCATTTTCTTATTCTCTTTATGAGTGAAACTGCTAATCTGTTCAAAGTTCATTCATTCTCTTTATATAAATGAAACTGTGGATCAATTCAAAATTCATTCATAATCTATTCAAAGTGTGGTAAAAACCATTCGTTCATTCATTTAATTTTCTTTACAAGTCCTTCATTTTCTTTATAAGTGAGTATGTAGGTGTGGTAATTTTAAAAACTATTCATTCATTCATTTTCTTTATAAGTCATTCATTTAATTTTCTTTACAAGTCATTCATTTTCTTTATAGGTACGTTTGATAGGTGAGGCTGGTAATTTTAAAACCATTCATTCATTTATTTTCTTTGTAAGTGAGTATTCCCATTCATTTTCTTTATAAGTGAGTATTTTTTGAGTATTTTCATTATAATTGTCGTAGGTGTCATTCATATGAGTATTCTCTTTAGGTGAGTATTCTCTTTATTCGTTCATTTTCTTTATAAGTGTCATATAGGTGATTATTCTCTTTATAAGTGTCATTCATTCGGTGAGTATTCTCTTTAAGTGTCATTAATTCATTCTCTTTATAGGTGAGGCTATTCATTCATTCTCTTTATAGGTGACATAGGTGAGGTTGTTCGTCTGTCTGATGGTAATTCTTCATTTATTCATTATCTTTGTAGGTAAGTCTACTAATCTGTAATCCTTCATTCATCCATTCTCTTGGTAGGTAAGTTTGTTGATCTGCCCAAAATAATTTGTGGAAATTCATTCTTTTTATAGGTGAAGCTGCTGATCTATCCAAAGATAATTTGTGGAAATTCATTTTATAGGTAAGGCTGCTAATCTGTCCAATGGTAATTCTTCATTCATTCATTCTCTTTGTAGTTGAGGCTCCTTTTCCAATGGTAATTCTTCATTCATTCATTCTCTTTGTAGGTGAATTTCCTGATCTCTCCAATGGTAATTCTTCATTCATTCATTCTCTTTGTAGGTGAGGCTGCTGATCTGTCCAAAGGCAATTTTAATTTGTGGAAACAGGGTTGGAAGGCTCATTCATTCTCTTTCTAGGTGAGGCTGTTGATCTGTCCAAAGGTAATTTGTGGAAACTTGGAAGCTATAATTTGTGGAAATATTCTCTTATAGGTGAGGCTGCTGATCTGTCCAAAGGTAATTTTAATTTGTGGAAACAGGGTTAAAGGCTCATTCATTCTCTTTCTAGGTGAGGTTGCGGATCTGTCAAAAGGTAATTTGTGGAAACTTGGAAGGAAGCTATAATTTGTGGAAACATTCTCTTGTAAGTGAGGCTGCTGATATGTCCAAAGGTAATTTGTAGAAACAAGGTTCGAAGGAAGTTATAATTTGTGGAAACAGGTTTGGAAGGAAGCAAGGGATTATTCTCTTTGTAGGTGAGGCTGATGATCTGTCTAAAGGTAATTTGTGAAAGGAAACAGGGTCCACAAAAGGTTTGGAAGGAAGCAAGGGATTATTCTCATTGTAGGTGAGGCTACTGATCTGTCTAAAGGTAATTTGTGTAGGTGAGGTTGTTGATCTGTCTAAAGGTAATTTTGTGTAGGTGAGGTTGCTGATATGTCTAATTTGTCTAAAGGTAATTTGTGGAAGGAAACAGGGTTGGAAAGAAGCTAAGGTAATTTGGGGAAGGAAATAGGGTTGGAAAGAAGCTAAGGCTGTTGATATGTCTAAAGGTAATTTGTGTAGGTGAGGTTGTTGATCTATCTAAAGGTAATTTGTGGAAGGAAACGGGATTGGAAAGAAGCTATAATTTGTGGAAAGAGGTTTGGAATTTGTGGAAAGAGGTTTGGAAGGAAGCAAGGGATTTAATTTTGGAAACCATGAGCATTCATTCATTCATTCTCTTTATAGGTGAGGCTGTTGATCTGTCCAAAGGTAATTATTCCTTCAGGCTGAGGTTGCTGATCCCAAATAATAAGTGAGTTATTGGTTATTCATTCATTCATTCTCTTTATTGGTGAGGTTGTCCAAATAATAAGTGTCCAAAGGTAATTATTCATTCAAGCCGAGGTTGTTGATCTGTCGTTGTCCAAATAATAGGTGTCCAAACGTAATTACTCATTCAAGTTGAGGTTGTTGATACGTTGTTGTCAAAATAATAGGTGAGTTATTGGTTATTCATTCATTAATTCTCTTTATTGGTGAGGTTGTCCAAATAATATATGAGTTATTGGTTATTCATTCATTCTCTTTATTGGTGAGGCTGAAGCTGTTGATCTGTCCAAATAATAGGTATCCAAAGGTAATTATTCATTTAGGATGAGGCTGCTAATCCGTCCAAATAATAGGTGAGTTATTGGTTATTCATTCATTCATTCTCTTTATTGGTGAGGCTGTCCAAATAATAAGTGAGTTATTGGTTATTCATTCATTCTCTTTATTGGTAAGGAGCCTTTCTCTTTATTGGTGAAGTTGTCCAAATAATAGGTGAGTTATTGGTTATTCATTCATTCTCTTTATTGGTGAGGTTGAGGCTGCTGATCTGTCAAAATAAAAAGTGAGTTATTGGTGAAGGTGAAGTTGTTGATCTGTCCAATAGGTGAGTTATTGGTGAGAGTGAGGCTGTTGATCTGTCTAAAGGTAATTATTCATTCATTCTCTTTTTTGGTGAGGCTTCTCTTTATTGGTAATTTGTTAGGTCCCTATATTACTAGGATAGTCCCTTATTGTTGTTAGTGTAACCCCCTTATTGTTATTATTGTACCCCTGTAACCCCCTTATTGTTATTATTGTGCCCTTAAATTATTATTGTTAGGTCGTCTAGGATTACATTGTGGCCCCATGGACTCCTATATATAGAAAGGAGGTTTTGTAATTTGTATCATCCAATAATTGTTCATTCATGTAATGTATTGGAGGTTTCCCCCTCAAAGTGGCTTATTTCTAAGGCGTTGATATCTCTTTTCTTCTATTTTTGAAGCTGGTTTCACAACATTTGGTATCAAAGCTTTGAGATTCTAGGGTTTCGCTGCTCCAAACAGGTCATCGTGGCATTTTTGCGATAACTTTTTTTCTACGAAGGTTCAGGATCTGAAATTTTAGAATGCGAAACCAAAATCCTGAGGAACATTTTTGGAAAATTTCAGAACTTGGTTCACAATATTTTCGAAGATATGATCTATGCAAGTTAGGTCATTTGGCAGGCTCTTGAATTTAACCTAAACAGGTCATCGTGATATTTTCGTAATAACGTTTTTTCTATGAAGGTTCAGAAGCTGAAATTTTTAGAGAACGAAACCGAAATCGTGAGGAACATCTTCGCAAAATTTCATATATTGGTTCGCAATAGTTTCGGAGATATGATTTATGTAAGTTAGGGATTTTTCAGGCTTCTGAATTTCATCTCAAAGAGGTGATCATGGGGAAATATTCATATCTCTCTCTCTGAGCATTGGATTGGAATGCTGTAAAAAGTGGCCGCAAGCACACGGACTGTAGTTTTCAGACTATCAATTTCAAAGCCAAAGGAGGAAACAATGACACATGGAAAGTCGTACAAGTTCGCTCTACTGAACCAGTCCAAAATTGGGTCATTGTGGGAGATTGGACATAACTTTGACTTGAAGAATCCAAATCAGATCAGACCTGTGGCATTTCAAAGAAGCTTCAGAGGGCTACTACAGGGCTGAATTTCAGATATTGAGGATCTGCAATTATAGAGATAATTCAATTTCAATATTTAGCTCCTCAAAAGCAAGTAAAAGGTGTGTATTTTTTTAATTTTTTTCTGAATTGCATAAGTCTTGTTTGAAGAATCAAGTTGAATTGATTCCAATGGCATATTGTAGAATAGATATCAATATTTGATTCTAAAATGGCCCCTAAAAAGAATTCAACACCCATTAAGCCTTTAGAAGGATCTACTATGACTCATGAAGACGAAGAATGGCAACATGACATATCAAAATTACAAGAGCAAGTGCAACAAATTTCGCTCTCGCAAAGAACAACAAAAAATGAAATGGAAGTTTTGAAGAAAGGCATGGAAACTAAGATGGATGGTTTGAAGAAAGGCAAGGAAGCTAAAATGAATGGTTTGGAAGCTAATATGGATGGCATGGAAGTGGGGATGGAAGCTACGATGGATGACATGGAAGCTAAGATCGATGAAAAAATGAAAGACAACATGGAAAACATGAAGAAGGATCTAAAAGTAGACATCGAAGGTTTGGCAAAGTTGATACAAGAAATTTTTCCTAATGGTGAAAAGATAGTAGAGGAAACTCATGATGAGAACGAAATAAATGTTAATCGTGATTTCATAAACTCTAATGTTCGAGGCAAGAACCAACATATTCCAAAAATGAATATGAAGAAGTTTGATGGAAAGGATCATGTAACATGGATACTACAGATGGAACAATATTTTGATCTCAATAATGTGCAAAACACACAAAAGGTACGCATTGCAACTTTACATTTAGAACAAAATACATTTGTATGGTATCGATGGCTTTGCTCCCGTAAAAAAATTGTCACTTGGTCAATTTTACGGAGGAAATGATAGCACATTATGAGGATACAAAGAGCAACACTTTCTTTAGCCAATTGATAAATCTCAAACAAAAGGGTTTAGTGGGGCAGCACATTGAGGACTTCCAAAAATTGAACATAAGGGTAACTGATATTCTAGAGGAACACAGGATCAATCTCTTCATAGGCACTCTAAAGGATAACATCCAACATGAAGTTCGTGTTTTGGAACCGGATTCATTGGAGAAGGCATTCGGGTTGGCAAGAAAAGTTGAATGTAAAATAATGGCGACAAGGAAGCCTACCACTCAATTCTATAAAGAAGGAAGTGTTGCTACGCCTAGATTTCCACAACCTACAAGGTTGACACCACAACAATTGGAAGCAAAAAGAGCAAAAGGGCTTTGCTACAGTTGTGATAGCAAATACACTAAAGGTCATAAGTGTGCTGAGAAGAAATTATTTTACATAGATTGTGAAGAGGAAGAAGAAAATAAACAAGAAGAGGATATACACCAGGAACCAGCCCTAGAAGAGGAAGAAATGAGTCTGACCATATCGTGTAATGCATTGGCAGGAATTACCACTCCTCAAACTCTCAAGATAGAAGGACATATCAAAAAGAAAAAGGTAATAGTGTTGATTGATTCAGGTAGCACCCATAATTTTATTCATTGTAAGGTAGCCAAGGAATTGAATTGTTTCCTATACCCAACACTAGAATGTCAAGTGATGGTTGCAAATGGAGGAACTATAAATTGCTCTCGAAAATTCCATAATATCAAGCTAACCATGGGGGAATATGTATTGAATAGTCCAATGCTTTCCGTTCCTATGGGAGGCGCTGATATTGTACTAGGAGTACAATGGTTACAATCTTTGGGGACGGTAGCTTTTAATTTTCAAGAACTTTTCTTGAAAAAATTTTCAGAAGGAAAGGAATTCGAATTACGGGGTATTGTAGGGAAGCCGGGAAAGATAATAAGCTCTAATGTCATGAAAAAGCTTCTAAAGAAATAACAATGAGGCGTAATTGCACAACTATGCTCACTAGAAGTTCCAACATCAAAATCATCTATTTCTGCATATTTCCAAAAATCCTTGGACAATCATTCCAAGGTGTTTGAAACTCCCAAAGGACTCCCACCTATTCGTGATTATGATCATGCTATTCATTTGATTCCAAGAAGTGTTCCTTTAAATATCAGGCCTTATAGATATCCTTATGTCCAAAAGAGCGAAATTGAACGTATGATTGCAGAAATGTTAGAGGCAGGTATAATTCAACCTAGTCAAAGTTCTTTCTATGCTCCTGTAGTATTGGTACACAAGAAAGATGGATCATGGCACATGTGTCCAAATTATAGGGAGCTCAATAAGCTCACCATTAAAGATAAATTTCCCATCCCTGTGATTGATGAATTATTGGATGAATTACAAGGAGCAATTTATTTTACCAAGTTAGATCTTCATTTAGGATATCATCAAATTAGAATGAAGACTGAAGATATTCCGAAAACAGCATTTCGAACTCATGAGGGTCATTATGAATTTTTGGTCATGCCTTTTGGCCTCACCAATGCACCTTCTACATTTCAAGGGTTGATGAATTCCATTTTCAAACCCTTCCTTAGAAAATTTGTGCTAGTATTTTTTGATGATATACTAATCTACGGTAGGTCTTGGAAGGATCATGTTGAACATGTTGACAGGGTGCTCAAACTATTGCAGGAGAAACAATTATATGCAAAAACATCCAAATGTTTCTTTGGAGTACAAGAGGTGGAATATCTGGGTCATATTGTATCTCACGAGGGTGTTAAAGTAGACCCTAACAAAATTAAAACCATTAAGGAATGGAAAGTCCCCACAACCATAAAGAAGTTGCGAGGATTTCTCGGGTTAACGGGGTATTATCGCAAGTTTGTTAAGAATTATGGGAGAATAGCAGCACCTCTAACAACATTATTGAAGAAAGATGCATTTTCATGGACTCCTGAAGCAACTAAGGCCCTTGAACATCTTAAAGAGGCAATGTGCCTAGCACCGGTCTTAGCTACGCCAGACTTCACAAAAACCTTTATTGTGGAATGTGATGCCTTAGGAAATGGAATTGGTGTTGTTTTAATGCAGGAAGGAAGACCCATTTCTTTTGAAAGTCGTCCAATCAAAGGAAAGTATTTACAGAAACTTATTTATGAGAAGGAAATGTTAGCAATACTGCATGCACTAAAGAAATGGCGAACTTACCTAATGGGAAGACACTTCAAGGTAAAAATTGATCATGATAGTCTTAAACACTTTTTGGAACAAAGATTATCTTCAGAAGAGCAGCAAAAATAGGTCACAAAGATGTTGGGTTATGACTTTGAAATAATCTACAAAAAAGGAAAGCTAAATGTTGTTGCAGATGCACTCTCAAGAAAGAATGAAGAGGTGGAAGCATTGCTTTGTGCCATTTCTATTATCCAACTAGATTGGATAACCGAAGCAACAGATGAATGGAAGAAGGATGAAGAATTGTGGACACTCATTCAAAATTTGCAGCAATATCCTATTACATCTGATACATTTAGTTGGAAAAATGATTCCTTATGGTACAAAGATCGCTTATATATTTGTAAAAATTCCCAACTAAAACAAAAGATTCTTTTGGAATTGCACACTTCTCCTTTAGGAGGACACTCAGGATTTTTAAAAACTTACCACAGGGTGAAGAAATAATGTTTTTGGGATGGCCTTAAATCTGATATTCAAAAGTTTGTGGCAGAATGTTTGGTTTGCCAGCAGAATAAAGTTGAGACAATTAAGACCCTGGGTCTTCTACAACCTTTATCCACTCCAAGTCAATGTTGGGAGGAGTTTTCAATGGATTTTATCACAGGTTTACCTAAGTCCGAAGGAAAGAGTGTCATCATGGTGGTAGTTGATAGACTTACCAAGTATGCACACTTTTGTGTATTATCTCATCCATTTAAAGCAAGTACAGTTGCTACTACATTTATGGACACAATTCAAAAGCTGCATGGAAACCCAAGGGTTATTGTAAGCGACAGATATCTCATTTTTACTGGAAATTTTTGGACGGAGTTATTTTCTTGTTTGGGTACTCAATTAGCTCATAGCTCATCTTATCATCCTCAATACGATGGTCAAACTAAGATAGTAAATAAATGTTTGAAGGATAACTTCGTTGTTTTGTATTTGATAAACAAACACAATGGGTCAAGTGGTTACCTCTCGTTGAATGGTGGTATAACACTTCCTTCCATACTGCAGAAAAAATGACCCCATTTATGGCACTTTATGGATATCATCCACTATCCATCACATCATCTTTAAGGGAAAATTCGAAGGTTCAAGCAGTGGAAGATCACATCGAGCATCAGCAAGAAGTTCTCCAACTCTTAAAGGATAACCTGAATTTGGCACAAAATCGAATGAAACAACAGGCAGATCAACATCGCAGCGAGAGAAGTTTTGATGTAGGAGATTGGGTATTTTTACGGCTACAACCATACAACAAATGTCCCTCAAGCAAGCTAAGAAGGATAATAAATTATCACCAAAGTACTATGGTCCTTACAATTTGTTGCAAAAGATTGGTTCTATGGCATACAAATTGGAGCTTCCTGCTTCTTCGCGAGTACATCCAGTTTTCCATGTTTCATGCTTAAAGAAGGTTATAGGTGAAAATATTCCAGTTCAAACAATATTTCCAGAACTTGATGAGGAATGAAAAATCATATTGGAACCTGAAGCGGTCACGGAAACAAGAACTCGACAACTACGGAATCGATCAATTTCAGAGTATCTCATCAAGTGGAAGAACTTACCCACTGAAGATTCTACATGGGAGGATGAGAATTTTATACAGAAGCACCCAGAGCTACTCCAGCGTTGAGGACAACACTTTTTTGAAGGAGAGGGGCATGTTAGGTCCCTATATTACTAGTATAGTCCCTTATTGTTGTTAGTGTAACCCCCTTATTGTTATTATTGTACCCCTGTAACCCCATATTGTTATTATTGTGCCCTTAAATTATTATTGTTAGGTCAGCTAGGATTACATTGTGGCCCCACTAGGATTACTTTGTGGCCCCATGGACTCCTATATATAGAAAGGAGGTTTTGTAATTTGTATCATCCAAAAATTGTTCATTCATGTAATGTATTGGAGGTTGCCCCCTCGAAGTGGCTTATTTCTAAGGGGTTGATATCTCTTTTCTTCTATTTTTGGAGCTGGTTTCACAACATAATTCTTCATTCATTCTCTGCTATTGATTTGTCCAATAGGTGAGTTATTAGTGAGAGTGAGGCTATTGATCTATCCAAAGGTAATTATTCATTCATTCTCTTTGTTGGTGAGGCTTCTCTTTATTGGTGAGGTTGAGGCATTCATTCTCTTGGTGAGGGTGAGGCATTCATTCTCTTTAGGTTGAATTTTCATTCATTCATTCTTCGGTGAGGGTGAGGGTGAGGCATTCATTCACTTTAGGGTGAGGCTTCATTCACTCATTCTCTGTGTTGGTGAGGCTTTCTCTTTGTTGGTGAGGCTTCTCTTTATTGGTGACACTGAGGCATTCTCTTGGTGAGGGTGAGACATTCATTCTCCAGTGAGAGTGAGGGTGAGGTCTTCATTCTCTTTAGGGTGAGGCTTCATTCATTCATTCTCTTTGTTGGTAAGAGTGAGGGTGAGGCCTTCATTCTCTTTAGGGTGAGGCTTCATTCATTCATTCTCTTTGTTGGTAAGGCTTCTCTTTATTGGTGACGCTGAGGCATTCTCTTGGTGAGGGTGAGGCATTCATTCTCTTTATTGGTGAGGGTGAGGATGAGGATCTGTCCTGGTGAGGGTGAGGCATTCATTCTCTTTATTGGTGAGGATAAGGATGAGGATCTGTCTTGGTGAGGGTGAGGCATTCATTCTCTTTATTGTCGAGGATGAGGATCTGTCCAAATAATTTGTGGAAACAGGGTTGTCCAAAGTATTTGTTTCCACAAATAATTTGTGGAAACAGAGTTGCCCAAATAATTTGTGGAAACTATAATTCTTCATTCATTCTCTTTATTGGTGAGGCTGAGGCTGAGGCTTTCATTCATTCATTTTCTCTATAGCTGAGGTTGAGGCTACTAATCTATCCAAATAAACAAATAATTTGTGGAAACAGAGTTATCCAAATAATTTGTGGATACAGGGTTGGAAGTAAGCTATAATTTGTAGAAAATGTAATTCTTCATTCATTCTCTTTATTGGTGAAGTTTCTCTTTATTGGTGAGGCTAAGGCTGAGGCTGCTGATCTGTCCAAATAATGTGGAAACCGAGTTGGAAGGAAGCTATAATTTGTGGAAATGGGGTTGGAAGGATGCTATAATTTGTGGATTCGGGGTTGGAAGGAAGCTATAATTTGGCTGAATGTAATTCTTCATTCATTCTCTTCATTCATTCTCTTTATTGGTGAGGTTTCTCTTTATTGGTGAGGCTAAGGCTGAGGCTCTCTTTATTGGTGAGGCTAAGGCTGAGGCTGAGGCTGTTGATCTGTCCAAATAATGTGGAAACCGGGTTGGAAGGATGCTATAATTTGTGGAAATGGGGTTGGAAGGACGCTATAATTTCGCTGAGGCTGCTGATCTGTCCAAATAATTTTTGGAAATCGGGTTGGAAGGAGAAGCTATAATTTATGGAAATGGGGTTGGAAGGAAGCTATAATTTGTGGAAACGGGGTTGGAAGGAAGCTATAATTTGTAAAAACAAATTTGGAAGGAAGCAAGGGATTTAATGTTGAATTTGTGGAAACGGGGGTTGGAAGGAAGCTATAATTTGTAAAAACAAATTTGAAAGCAAGGGATTTAATGTTGAATTTGTGGAAATAGGGTTGGAAGGAAGCTATAATTTGTGGAAACAAGTTTGGAAGGAAGCAAGGGATTTAATGTTGGAAACCATGATGGAAGGAAGCTATAATTTGTGGAAACAGGTTTGGAAGGAAGCAAGAGGGATTTAATGTTGGAAACCATGATGGAAGGAAGCTATAATTTGTGGAAACAGGTTTGGAAGGAAGCAAGGGATTTAATGTTGGAAACCATGATGGAATGAAGCTATAATTTGTGGAAATAGGTTTGGAAGGAAGCAAGGGATTTAATGTTGGAAACCATGAGCGGTTGGAAACCATAAGGAAACGGGGTTGGAAACCATAAGGAAACGAGGTTGGAAGGAAGCAAATTGGAAACCATGAGGATATTATGTTGGAAACCATAAGGAAACGGGGTTGGAAGGAAGCTATAATTTGCGGAAACAGGTTTGGAAGGAAGCAAGGGATTTAATGTTGAATTTGTGCAAACGGGGTTGGAAGCTATAATTTGTGTAATTTGTGGAAATAGGTTTGGAAGGAATGCGACGGATTTAATGTTGGAAACCATGAGCCTTGTGGAAACAGGTTTGGAAAAAAGCAAGGGATTTAATGTTGGAAACCATGAGCCTTATTGTAGGTAAGAAGATGCATTCACATTAAGAAAGAGTTGGAAGGAAGCAAGGGATTTAATGTTGGAAACCATGAGCCTTATGAACGGATTGTAGGTAAGATGTATTCCCCTTAAGAAAGGGGAAAGATTCTGAGAAACGGGATTTAATATTCGAAACCATGTTTAATGTTGGAAACCATGAGCCTTATGAATGGATTATAGGTAAGTCACCTTAAGAAAGGAGAAAGATTCTTTGGTCTGATCTTTGAAGTGATTTAATGTGGGAAACCATAGTGGGAAACCATAAGCCTTATCAATGGATTGTAGGTGAGATGTATTAAAGATTCTTTGGTCTGATCGGATTGTAGGTGAGATGTATTAAAGATTCTTTGGTCTGATCTAGGAATAAGTCACCTTAAGAAAGGAGAAAGATTCTTTGGTCTGATCTTTGAAGTGATTTAATGTGGGAAACCATAAGCCTTATCAATGGATTGTAGGTGAGATGTATTAAAGATTCTTTGGTCTGATCGGATTGTAGGTGAGATGTATTAAAGATTCTTTGGTCTGATCTAGGAATTTGAAGTGTACACAGCAAGTTTGAGATACAAAGCCATGTTCTTAGAGGGAGGAGAAGAAGTTTGTTGATGTCACCCACTGGGGAGGTTGATAGCTCGTATTAGCTAGTCTCCTTGGCTCCTAGTAATGAAGTAGTAAACATGGGAGCCTCGTGTATATCATGGCCGGCCATTATGTTTAGAGGTTTTTTTTTATAGCACCGAATACGTTTATGATGACATTAGACAACCAACAAAATTGAAGGTTTCTAGGAACGGTGATCCATCTGAGTCAAAATTATGCAGCTTCGTCAATGGTGCCAGTGAAGGCAATCCAGTTGCTTGTGGGTCTGTAGTCATGCTCTTGAACGAAAATAAGGACTTCCCCGCCAAACAAAGAACTTCCCCAGACGTAACAATAATTAGGTTGGACTTCAAGCTATGCTCTTTAAATAACTTTAGACAGGTTTCTCTCCTAAATCTAGAACTTAAGAGGTAACAATAATTAGGTTAGGTTAATCTAGAACTTAAGAGGTAACAATAATTAGGTTGAACTTCATGCTATGCTATTTGAATAACCTCTCTATGCACGTTTCTTTTTCAAAGATAAGAACTTTGCCAAAATCCCTTAAAGTTTGCAAAAAGATCTTGTAATTCGTAATTTTTATGCTTAAACTTTGCAAAAATATTTTGTAATTCGTAATTCATATACTTATGTTAGTAAAAAAAAAAATCTTCTAATTCATATAATTATGCTGTATTGTATCAGATTACTCTCATGGTTGGCCTTCAAGTGCAAAACTAAGGAATATCTCTGAGAGCATATACTTAGCAAAACTAAGGAATATCTCTGAGAGCATATACTTATGTTGTAAAAAAAATCTCGCAAATCATATAATTATGCTGTATTGTAACAAATTATTTCAAATCAGATTGAAATGAGAGGCTGCTCTGAAAACTAAGGAATATCTCTGAGAGCAAATTGATTTTAAGAAGATATATTATGCTTAATTTGATCTACATAGGATAATCAAAATAATCACAAATCATAAAGATTCACAATTCCACATAGATTGATATACCTGCAGGTTGTAGCAGATTCACAATGAAATGAAAATATATAGATAGATACATGCATGTATTAGCTCTCTGTATCAGCTACTAAAAAGGATAGATACATGCTAACCAGTGTTCGTTATGAAGATGTGATATTATGCATACGATCACGCGCTATACATTATTCATTCGGTCTCATAGTAAAAAGCCAGAACAGGAGACGGATGCTCCAAGTTCTGAGAACGGATAAAGATTTTTGCATCAAACCCTTCCCTTTGAATCCCATTTACAAGGTTGCTCGGCAATGGCTTCTCTTGCTGGTATAAGAGAAATAAGTGCCCCTGAACACCTCCTCCTGCCAGTGATGATGGGGATGATGTATATTCCACCATCTCTCGACCCAAACGGTTAACAACATCTGGATTTAGATGACACAATAATCCATTCTGCTCAGAGAAATTATTGCAGTCTTTTTGTATTTGTATTGCTTTGCATGTATGAAGTAAAGACTGCTTCCTAATTTGAAAAGGGAAATGGATATATCATAGTGTAAAATCTTAAGCTAGATGATGAGTCCAGTGTTACAGAAAAACTTACCAACGTCTGGTGAAGCTGATGGAAGCCTAACATCCTGCACCAGCCATTGCAAATACAGAGCTTCATTCTTCTCAAAGTCTGAGATATCTACACTAATCAGTAGCAGCAGGTAAACGTCCTCTGCAGTAACTATCCCATGTTTTCGTAGCAACAAGCTAGGTTTTTCAAATGTTTGGGCTATGGGTAGTTTTCCCGCAAACGCCACTGCTCTTTTACCGAACTTTGCCATCAAGTCTAAGGGTTTTTCCGTCAATTCTGGAATGAATGAATGAAGGGGAAAGGGCATATTAGTTGCGAATTGTATATTCAAATAAAGCATGTCTACTAGCTTTACTCCCACATACGAATAGACAGATCATGCCATAAAATTTTAACACCATTAAAATTGGGATAAAATTGTATGTAGTATTTTAGCATCCTCTTGAACAAAAGCCAAAGAATGTTGTACCTGTCAAATATCCTTGGGACAAGTTTCAGTTGTTCAAGGCACTCTTCGACTGATGGGTAATCTCTCCTAGTGCCAGACACGGTGAGATCTTCATTTTGAAGCTCAGCGGCAGTTGAGAAGAGCCAGTTCTATGTAGTTTTCAATTGTTCATACTCAAAAGTGTCTTACAAAACTCAGGTGATACACAGGAATGCGAGGCCTTTGTCATTAAAGGCTCATATAATTAAAAGGAATTGAGAGGCCTTTGTCATTAAAGACTCATAATTAAAAGGAATTGAGATTGCTATGTTGAAACTTGGTATCTTACCAGGAGAAGGGGTAGTAAAACCCTGAGCGTTTATAATCCTGGAGCTAAGCCTTGATTCATCTGCAGCTGTTAGCTCCAGTTTACCAGGTCTGTCAAGAGCTCTCTCTGCTCCATAAATAACTAATAAGTTACTAAACAGGGCAAAAGTGGGTTAAAAGGGGCACAAATCCTTAAATGCTAAATAGGGCTTTCCACAACTGAAAG